>OY720682.1:7250685-7429800 GCA_963170755.1 Amphimallon solstitiale
AGTTTCGGCAGCAACTTTGACAATATTAAAGTCTCGAGGTGGTTTAAATCATCCAAACGTAACTATGTTTCAGTTTTTCGAAAAAATTGAATATATTTTAATGAAACACATTAGTTCTATCGATGTATTTGATATTACCGTCGACGAAATATTTTCGACATCATACATAAACATTAATTTCCCATGCAGCTTACATGCAGAGGAAATATTGTCAAAAGCCGTGTTATTTTATATTACCATGAGAATTAAACAATTTTATAAACAGGAAGATAGAAATAATGCAAAAATGTCAGCCAGAAAACGAAAAGAAGCAAAACTGCAAAGTTCCTAAGAATCTAAAAGTAAATTTTCAAATATATTACGGGTAGGTACAGTTAGTAGTCATTTTGTTGTGGATAAATGATAGCAAACTATACTATGGTTCGAAAATTGTAGAAATGACTCATTGCGAACGACTTGGACAGTAGCGAGGGATACTACGAATGAGTCATTTCTACAATTTTCGAACCAAACTATATCTTAAAATATTTGTAGAGCGTGAATTTTTTATTTATCAGGTAATAAATACATTTTTCAATAAATTATCGCTGTTTTTTTGCGTAAAATATCCATAATTTTACCGCTTCCTAATGCATTCCCGTTAGAACTTAGGCCTCGATTTTCTGTCTCACTCGCACACCGCTAGCGACACTTTCGATCCCACTAGCCAGCGCTCCGTTACAATACCTGTGTTGTCTATCGTGCAAGAAAGTCTTAAAGAATTATAGGGCTGATAATTTCGCTTTTGTAATCTTTCACAACTTATTGTAAAATAAACCACTAACATTTTGTTAACATAATGTTTTAATAAGGACGATGCTACATCAAAATGTTTAATAACTTTAGACAATTGTAGCCACTTATTTTAACAATAAAAATTATAAATCATCTATATTTACATTATTCAAATCACAAACTAATCGTTACATCAATATTTATATCTTATTTATAATTAGACCTACATTGCTTTAAACGAAACTTCGTAAATACAACTCGAAATAAATCATATTGCAGGTATGTTTCTAAAAATAAACGCTGGCAATACGATTTTTATAAGACACAATTAGCCGGATCTCTTTTATGCATACGCATACATATATATGTATATCTGGGTCAGGTCAACGTGTTGTTTTTTATGTTTGTTTAGGTTGCGTAACCATTAAAGAGGGTTCCTCTTAAAATCTGGCAAATCAGCGAGAGCTTTGGTCTACTGTAGAAAGAGGAAGGAGGATAGCAATAGATATGACCTTAGATGACCTAATGGGGATCGATTTTCGGGTGAATTTCGCACTTTGGCAGACTCACGACTAAAATTCGGTTTCACAACCTATAAAACTATTCACATTTGTGTTCAATTTTTTCTTGCGTTCATGTGAATATATACGTATATTTTATTGTTTCCTTCAAAAAAAAATTTTTATAAACAAGAACAAGAATAGACCTTAAAGAATGCAATAAAGTCGTAACTAACTTAGTAAATGAAATTATACGTTGAGTTCTGGCTGATGAATTAATTTGTTACTAGCTGAAATATATGTCAAACAAGTTCTCAAGACTCACAAATCTGAAGCAGAAATTTTTTTTTTAAAATGCTTTCTCTCATTTTTATTTTAATAATGAGGCATGCATGGGTAAGAAGGAGAATCTTTTCAAACGCATTGTGTATTATTTATTAAGATAAATACAATACTATGTAATGTATTTCGATATATATACGAATATAATACTTTGTTTTTTTTTTTTGTTTGTTAATGGAAATATGCCGATATTTTTGTTTGCATTGTACTAAACTATAATTTTTGTCCTGTAAATGGATTTTGTCTGTTGGACAATAAAGTTTATTATTATTATTATTATTATTATTGTATAAAAATACAAAAGAACAACAAAAAATCTCACAAGAATCAGAAGCAAAACTAAATTCACATTATAAAACAGCTAGCTTTACTTTTAGATAGCTTTAAATGTATTCCTAGTAATAGAAACATAAGTTGCTGAGAAACGCTATAATAGTAGTACCGCCTTGGAATGTTAGAACAGGTAGTTTCATTACTACATCTTTCTTAATTATGTAACTTTTTTCAGGTGTATGTGGTAAGAAAAATGACGTTTTCGGCCCAAACACGACACAGCAACCACTTTTGCATAAACAGCTTCTCCTAGACTATGAAATGTGCCAGTTTCCTTTTAATGAAATTTTACTAAAGCTACTTCATTCAAAATTTTATCGTCCTTTACTAGATCTTCAAGTATCATATATTCTTCAATTTAATTTCATCTTCATAAATAATATTTTGGGTTTCACTTTCTCTCAATTCTTTTTTCTTCCTCTGAGCAGCCTTCTTTTCTTCGATACGATTTAAATATTCTAGACTCGTTAGGAATACGCAACGTATACTTTTACTGGCCGAGTTCTATTTTTTTGTGACGTACTATATATATATTCGTATTTTTAATAAATCTTATGAATACCTTATCTGGGCAGATGTGCATTGTTTTCAACAAAATTATAAAAGTATATAATGCTACTTTTGAATTCTATATTCTTAAAATATTTTCTACATTTTCAGAAAAAGCCTTTATTTGTCATTAAAAGTATACGGAAAATACGTATATGCAAATATGTATATATACGAGGTAGTGCCATAAATTCTCGGCCTGAGACACTTATACAGGTTCAAACGTGTTCAAACTCCGTCACATCATGCACGCACATACACCAGGTGTGCACTATAAATATGACGGTTCGAAGCCTAGTAGGTGTGACATCAATATATACGATACTATTCGGTGTAGTATGCAAAACCATACTTGGAAAATTGTCACCACAAACATTATTAAAAGCGGTGCTTGAGCGATTACATGCATCGTTAGCAAAATATATTATACAAAAATGATTGCTTATTTCAGTAATATCTTTTACAATATTGTCACTATTTTCTAATTACAAAGAAATATTCGTATCCTTTATGTTTCTACCTAGTTCAGTATTTATACACTTCCATATTTCGTTTGTTGATGAACAAGCATTCTTTATTTTGTTTTGATAGAATTCAAATTTAGTTTCTTTTACTTTTACCCTATATTCGCGTTTCTTATTTTTATAATAATTTAAAACATTGAGACTATTACAATGCCTTGTAAGCCAAAATAAATTTTTAATTTCACCATTCATATCAGCCAATTGCTGAGTATACCAGGTTAGTTTTCGTTTATTTTCTACCTTAAGTTTCGCTTCAAGACTAGGACAGAATACATCATAATACCACTGAAATATAGACATAAATTCAACAAAAACAGTCATTCGCGCTTGTGTCACTGATTTGACACCAATCATGGTGCGCCAGATGAATTCGCAACTGTCCCAGTGCCTCTGAGGATAGGTTACGACGTTTACACACTTGATTGGCACTCGCGTTGGGTTGGCAAAGTCACCATACAACTCAAAGGAACCAAAGACGTCCATCAATGTTCTTGAATTTGCGCATTTATGCGTAATATCAATGTTAAAATCTCCACACAATATCACATAATCACAACGTCTTGAAACACGCCAGAGTGCCTCCGCTAAATTGTTAAAAAAATGTCTCCATGCAGCCATCTGGAGATCGATACACCAATAATAACCCATAGGAAAATCTAGAGTCTTTGAACACGCACCCACAACACTCAAAGTCCAGCTCAATGCATAAGTCACTCAGCTCAATCTTACTGTATATTTTACCATTCCGAGCTAATATCACTACTCCACCACGGATGTGTTCTTTTCGGCAAAAACAAGTGATCAAGCTAAAACCCCGAAATACCATTTCCTGTAGAACATCCGTGCAGAACCAATGCTCCGAAAAACATGCAACATCACACGGTACCCTTCTTCAGACAATACTATTTCTAATAAATCATATTTGTTACTAAATGACTGGACATTCGCGTACAATATCTTCCTATTATATTCCGCACTGCCTTGGTGCCCATATTCGCAGTCGACTTCATTAGCTTCCATGATTATGTTGTCAGTTGGGGGCCTCCTCTTCCATAAAAACGTCTCCGCCGATAAGTCGTAAATGTCATTAAGAGTATCAGCTAACAACTCGCATAAATACCGTTTTGAGCATAATGATCAGTTGATATCAAGTTATTGACACAAAATACTTTACGTGTTCATGACGATTAGCCATGTAATATATTCTATAGTTCATATGTTCAATTATCCCATTCAGTTCCCTATTCTTACATCTGAACGGAATTGTGCTGATAATTAAATTTGTATGAGTTGATATTTCCATAATTGACTCATAAGTACGGATGACATCATTTATGCTGCTACTATCATAGCAATTGTCGATGTTGTTAATTCCTCCAATTAAGACGATGCAGTCTTCGTTAGTGAAACTGCGAGTTAGTATGTCCAAGTTCCTTACTACGTCCTGTAATATGGCTTAACAATTCCTTGTTACTACATATTCTGTTCTATCAGCCACATCCCTTAACAAAACACTATAGTGGCGTGCGTGACTATCTCCCAGTACCATTACTTTGCCCTTGAAAACTCTATCCTGTATGCCATCGCCATTAATGGCGGTTTCATTAGTTTGGGCACTGGAAATGTTTGATGGTATAATTGCTTCGACAGTCTGCGTAGTTTGGTGACACAATAATTCGACTGCCTGTGTAGATTCATTCGCCGTGTTTATTACTTCAGTTTGAGTCTCTATGCTGCAGACAATTTTTGTGTCCTTTAGATTTTCAGTAAGAAGTTGAATTGTTTCGTATAAATTATTTATAATCACTTGTCTGCCCTCATATTTATTACACAGACTCTGGATTTCTCTCGCAAGTTTCTCTTTCTCCTCCCTAAGTTCCAATATTTCGTACTGAGCTTTAGCTAGATTATTGCGTAAGTCATTAATCACATCGAGTTTCTGATTTGTGAATGTTTTACAATCACTAATCACAGTAACATGACTGTGATTTTGCAATTTACTATCGACTTCATTCATAGTTTTTGTATTAGTATTTGCTGAAGCTTTCATTCTCTGCGATCTTGTAGTCATCTTGGAAAGGTTAATGTATGTATAGGAAAGGTATAATAGCGATTGGAGAAACATGGATACAAATGCTTCACAACACGCAGCCCATCGTGTTGGCCAACCAAAAAAACAAACAAAACAAGGCCGCGGATAGGGATCCACATAAGTCAATGAAAACACAGGAAGCTATGGTATACAAATATTCATAATCGAAAGGATTAGCATATAATTAATGAAAGCTGCTGGGGAAAGTTAAATTAAGACGTATTTCCCGGAATATATAGTTAGTGCTATTGTATATTTACGCCGTAAAAGATCGAACAGCCAAAATAAAACCACATATAAACATCAACGCGATAAATATATATACAAATAAATCAAAAAATGGAAATTACGCGGATACATGAAATAACAAGAAAGAGAATAATAACAGGTAAATTCCGCTGTAGAGCAACCGTAGACACGTGTTTCTGACTCATTGGTCGTCGTCAGTACGGTGTAGCCAAGGAATAAGGTGGGATAACCTTGGAGATGTAAGCTACACGGAAGACCATCAGGTGACAGACTCCCATTTGTAGCTTCAGCTATAAGATCCTCAAATTTGAAGACAACAACTAACGTCGCCACGAGGAAGACTAATGTCAACCTGCGTGCCATCCGAGACCCAGGAAAGATAAATCAAAAAATGGAAATTACGCGGATACATGAAATAACAAGAAAGAGAATAATAACGGGTAAATTCCGTTGTAGAGCAACCGTAGACACGTGCTTCTGACTCATTGGTCGTCGTCAGTACGGTGTAGCCAAGGAATTTACCCGTTATTATTTCTTTCTAACTCTTAAGTTATAACTTTATAGTAAACTGAACACAGTGCACTATAAACAGTGACACTTGGTAAGTTTGACGACTTTGACGACGAGTACATAAGTGCGACAAATTGATGCATGGACCCTGTTTGATTGCGTTTGCGAGAAAATACATCGAAAACAAGCGACGGGGAATCCCCAGTTCCGTTCGATATGCGCGCGCAAGGATTGATTGACCTCACGGTTGCCAACTTTATGACTGTAATTTTTAAATTGTTTTTTTTTAATTCAAAATATTTTCCATTTTATTCAATAGGGTCTGGGGGGCCTTTATATCCACGGGGCCCTGGACTCACTCCAAGAAGCCCATATATAGATCCGCCACTGGATTCTACATCTTGCTCGTGCTTTTTACAATTTAATTTTCTATTTTTTATATGATTTTTATATTACTATGCATCTATTGCAAAAATAAATGCCTGTTTGATAAAACCAATAGATATTTTTGTTTGTTCGCTAAAAAAAATAATCTTCACTTAATTGGTTATGACTCATACCGTCATAGTTACACTAAGCGGTTTCTGCGTGATGTTGTTAATGTGAATAAGGAAAGGAAGTCAAAGTGTTAAATAGGGCAACTTTGATAATATCACTCACTACATAATTAACCTAAAATAGATATGCATTTGCCATGTTTGTAAACACATTTGAATAAAAATAGCTTAGTAACTTCTGTAATAAAAAATGCGTTCATACAGCGATCCTTTGCCCTAATTTGTTTATTGTTGACATTGCTAACACGCAATGTACCTACGTCGAACCACAACACGTACTTTGCTGTCGTTTATTTCGTTCGTTTAAATCACGCAGGATACAAAATTATAATCTTGATATTATATCGTTCAGGCATCGGCAAACTGGCTTCCTTTATATTGTATCTCGTTTTGTGTACATACTTTAACAAAATTCAAGGAACTGTACCTGAAGCTGTGTTCCCAATTATATCCTCCAACTAGACTATCGCGCTTTAAAAAAAATGGTGTATTTTTGTTATTGTTGCAGAGATTAAACAAGATTGATAGATATTTATGCAATATATACATAATGAGGGATTTTTTAAATGAGTTGAATTTTGACGCCGAACTAGTAACTCGAGCGAAGTCTCAAAGAAAGATGATGAGTCCATACGTCTCAATAGGAAGGGGTTAAGAAAAATGGTTTTCATTTGATCATTTGTTAGGTTATGATGAATGCAGGTATATCAAAACATTTTCATTCTTCTTCCTCGTAATTTAAGCACAATGCTTGTTAATTCCTTGGACCAGTTTGTTGTTGTTCCTACTAGTTGATGCCGGCTATCACGCTCTCTTCTATAGGGTCCTGGGTGTTTTCTTCTCTTTGGTTTTCCATTCCATGCTGTTTTCACCAATCGATCGCCCGACATTCAGCCTATGTGTTTGTTCCAATTTCTTCTGCGTTCCCTTGTCCATCGTACGATATCCCCGATACCACATTATAGCCAGATATCCAAAATGCGCTTTCTGTCTAGCAATGAGTAGTCGGTGATCGTTTTAAGGGCACCCGTTTCAGTTGTTCTCAGTAATCGCTTCGCTGTTGTTGTGTCCGCTCATGTTTCTGCTGCGTATGTCATAACAGGTCTGACGCATGCCTTGAAGATTTTTGTTTTACTCTCCTTTATGAGGTTCTTGTTTTTCCATATTGTATTTGTAAGCTTCTGGAACCTTTGATCGTTTGTTGTTTTACATCGGTAGTTAGATCTCCCCAGCTCAATATTCGCATGCCTCTAGTAAAGAAATGCTATAACCTGGTCTATAGGTCTATCATCAACCAACACTTTGCAGCGGAGCAGTTCCTTAACTATTGGCATGCACTTTGTTTTTTTCAATTGAGATGCTCATATTGAGCTCTTCCGCTATCCTTACTAAGTATATGCAGCATTTACTAGAGATCATCTCTTTCAGGTACTAAAGTTACGTCGTCTGCGTAACAGAGTATTTTGATATTGTTATTCTGTAGCCGATATCCTTTTCTCTTGTTTGTGACGACTTGTATTATTTTGTTCATAATTAAATTGAATAGTCTGTCCCATTCCGCCAATAGGTGCGTCTTTGCTAAGCTCGTGAATTGTGTGTATGGACTTTATTTCCACTCCTGCCTTTTTCAATATCCCTGACACCTCGGATATTCTTACTCTATCAAATACCTTAGTGATGTCTATAAAACACATAGGCTGTGGTGTTATATTCTAGTGCTTCTTCCACAGTCTGACGTATAACAAATACAGCGCTCGAAATCCTTGTTGTTCTTCCTGCGGGATGATTTGTTTGAGTTTATGTGTTATTATTGTAACGTTTTCGGATTCGCAATAAACAACTCGTGCAATTTATTTATTTAAAACGGTCTGTATATTCACACACGTAAAATTAATTACAATGTAAAAATATAAAACTAATCAAAAGATAAAAATGTAAAATAGATGTAATGCACTTAAAACTACTATGATTTAAATTAACACAGGTATTTATTTCTATTACTAATATTTATATGACACGGTAATATTTATGTCTTTATTGCACTATAAAAACTGCACCGCTCACTATTTATGTTTATGTTTACTCTTCGACTACCACTCAAGGAACTATTTATTTATTTCTTATATTTATTTCTACTTTAGTCTGTTCCGCGCGACGAGTACTTAAGGACTTTCTTATTCCGGAATTACTCTTCCATCGGTTCAACTGCCTTTATATACACGTACGAAACATCTGGAACACACCAGATAAACGCTAGTGTTCTTCTCGATGTTTGTAGAACATACAAGAGACATTCTGTCTCTTCGCAGTACATATATTACTTTACGACTGTTTACCAGTCGCGCCGAATATTTGCCTTTCTTTTGTCGTCTCCCGAATGTCTGCTTCTCTGTGGGCTTGTTTCATTACATTATTTTCACAATAGAACAGTTTCCCTATTGCATTAGTAATACTATTCTTCTGTAGTTGTTTGGGTCTTTTTGGATTTTTTATATATGGGGATCATGATGCTAGTCTTCCACTCTGAAGGAACTGTTCGCTGTAGTACGATGTTGTAGCCTTTGTAGATCTCTGTTAACAAGGCAGTCCCATCGTACTTAATCGGCTCATTGGTTATATTTTCTTCGCCCAGTGTTTTTCGGTTTTTCTGTATTTTTTTAGTGCATTTTAGCTCGTACTTTTCGTATTTCTCATTTTGTAATTTGTTTGTTATATTTTATCTACAGTCCCTACGTCAAGATGATTTATTTTATACATTTCTTTAAGATATTGACTACGAATAATTTAATGGTTATAAAGTAGACGAAAATTTCCTGAAAAATTAAAGATTATAATATTTCTGATGTGATTCGACCTGCTCATTTATGTTTGACATTGCAATAAAGATAGAGAATTTTATATAAGGAAGAAGCAGCTAATGTCAGGCTTTGATGTGAATTATTTGAATATTATATAAGCACTGTGTAAAATATATTGAAGAATAAAAAGGAAAATATTAAATAATTAGGTAATTAATTAATCCTCTTTCTCGTTACCTTATTTAATTACTTCATATTTGAGTATATGGTATGTATGTTACTTCGCTGGTAATTCTGAAATATAAATTTTAAGTAATTCCTTCTTAGATCAGTTTACTTTTGGACAATTAATTTACCTGTATACTCAGTATACTATCATAATTCGCAAAAGGATATTACACTGCCGTATTACGTAAAAAGGTAACTCTGTGGATTTTACCACACTGACACTTAATACAAATAAAACAAGATATATTTTTGATTAATATATAGCTCTACCCCTTGACAATAATCTTCTTTAATATACATACATATTTTCTTATATTTATATTAATTAATTTATTGTATTATATGTACATGCATTGGGTAATATTGTATTATTTTTTTAAATTGAAATGTCTAAAACTTCCAACAAATGGAATTAGAATGACAGAATTGTTGTTTACTTTATCGTTCCTGCTGTTCTTTGCTATTTGTTTGAACTTCCTACTTCGAACAAATTAAATTAAAAGGTAAATGTTCGAGGTATATGTTCTTTCGATGGATTTTTTCCTTCTCTGCTGCTATTTTGGTACCAAACAAATTCGCGTATACATTTTAGTTTATAAAATTGTTGGTTCTTGGAATTAAAAATAAAATAATAAAATAAAGGCAAAACAAACTAAAAACACTAATTTAAGATTTAAAGTACAATAATATTTTTTATAGATAACTGAAACAGTAATTTACAATAAATCATTCTTTCGAATCATTATTTAAAAACCTATGTAATTAGAACACTAATTATTTCTCCTGAAGCAGTGTTAAAAACTCATCATCAGCTTTGTTGTATTACTGTTTTGCTTGATCCTAAATGTTTTATTTACCTATTCTTATTACATAGTTCATTTATTTACTTTTGTAACAAATCTTGTACGTCGAATTTGTATTTTAGCACTAATGGTCTAGTTGTTCAATCCTAATTTTAGAACCAATAGGTCTTTTGCTAGATTCCCACTCTGCCCCATCTGCAATATGAAAGTTCCTACTTTGAGAGTTTTTATTATTGCATGTATTATTGTAATAATAAAGACTCTCAAAGTAGGAATTTTCATATTGATCTGAATCATAGAAAACGAAACGGCGAAAATTCAGATAATTGTAGTACCTATTCATAATTATTAAAATTTTGACTATTTTCTAAATCACTATTTCTTTTCAGATGTCCATGTTGTTGGCATTCGGCATAAAAGAAAGAGTACTGACGAAACTGAAGGAACTGAAATAAAGCTTTGAAGATGTAAAATTTAAACCACAAACAAATGCCGGCATCCCGCCATGTAATCTATCAGAACTTTTTGAAAATTATGGGTTGCGGACATAGCAAGAACAACATACAAACTAAGAAAGGTCGCAATAAAAATAACGTAAGGAAAGAAGGTAAGATAGTTTACCATTTACAATTATAAATATATATCTTTAACCGATAAATAGTAACTATCGCCGGATAGAGCGTTAAAATTCAGCAATATCACAGAAATAATTGTTGAAATGGTTCACCATTATCTTTGGCACTTTAATTGTCGATTTTGTCGTTTTTTAAATTTTTAAATCTGTTGGAGAAACGACGAGGAACATATTCGAATTTAAAAATTTAAAAATTCTTTATGTCTTGCCCATAATAACACATTACCAATTGTTGAGCCACTGGCCAATAACATTTATATTAGTCCACATAAAATTGCAATATGTATTGTGTAGCTATGTCTATCAATATATCTAAGCATATATATTCTTGTCATTTATAATTAACTCGGTGACAAGTTAGTTATTTCTTGGTTGTGGACCTCCGGGATATATCTTAGAGGAAATACATGTTTATTTCCCTAAACTTAATTTAATCCGATGCAATAGCAAAGTTACACAATGAATAAACATGTTGTGGCTAAATTGGTGACGGGAAGTTTGCGTACGGTGTAAATACGATTATGTAGGATTTGAAACATCCGTCAAGAATTTCGGAGCCAGAAGAACATGTAATTACACTTCAAAACTTCATTCTTATTATTTATTATTCAATATACTATAACTTTTACAAGTGCGGAATACTTGTCTTTACTGGTTTGCTTTCGATAGTAATAACTCGTAAATTATGAGAAAATCTCAAAACAAACTTGATATTTCACGATAGCGTTTCTTAAAACAGTTTGACTAGTTCTAGAAAACATTATACCGGGTCGTCCAAAAGTCTGGATTCACGTGGATTTTGAGTAAACTATTCACTTTTTTGGAAAACTGAATTCTGTATCTTGAATGGGAATAAAATTGCAACTCAATAGTATTTTTTATTTCAAAAAAATTGTTTATAATTTTGAGATAAAGTTAATAACAATGTTTTTTTAAATGGAAACCTACCGTGATTTTTATTTCAGAGAGAGTACTTTCGATAAGAATTGCATTGGCATAGAAATTTTGGCTATAAACCTTACGATTATTGTTTAAATTAATATTAAATTTTCGATCCGAACACTCGTTCGCGCTTGTTCGGAAAATACACGAACGTGTCTTCTCTTACCACGTTTCCAACTGTAGGCATGGGTCCACCCCCTAATAAAGCATTCTATTGAAGGCGTTACGTTTATCTTGAATGAAAGCATTTTTTTTTATAAAATGGAGATCTACCGCGATTACGATATTTAAACGTTATGAGAAAGTACAACGTAGTTTAATAAAAATTAGATCCGAAACGTAATTGGCAAACGTAAGGAAAGAAGCGTAAAAATTAGTAAATATCTCAGAATAAAATATTAGATTAATGATTAAAAACGCAACGTCATAGTTTTCGGCGTCCTAATTAGACATCAATCCACGGAACTGCGGATGTGCAGTTTCTCTTTCATTATGTCAATATTAAATTAAATATCGTAATCGCGGTAGATCTCCATTTTATAAAAAAAAAATGCTTTCATTCAAGATAAACGTAACGCCTTCAATAGAATGCTTTATTAGGGGGTGGACCCATGCCTACAGTTGGAAACGTGGTAAGAGAAGACACGTTCGTGTATTTTCCGAACAAGCGCGAACGAGTGTTCGGATCGAAAATTTAATATTAATTTAAACAATAATCGTAAGGTTTATAGCCAAAATTTCTATGCCAATGCAATTCTTATCGAAAGTACTCTCTCTGAAATAAAAATCACGGTAGGTTTCCATTTAAAAAAACATTGTTATTAACTTTATCTCAAAATTATAAACAATTTTTTTGAAATAAAAAATACTATTGAGTTGCAATTTTATTCCCATTCAAGATACAGAATTCAGTTTTCCAAAAAAGTGAATAGTTTACTCAAAATCCACGTGAATCCAGACTTTTGGACGACCCGGTATACATTGAAATAAAAATAAATATTACTGAGAGAATGTAAGTTTACGTAACTATAACTGCAAAAATATATGTATATCATTCTACGAGGACATAAAAATTATTTACGATAATAGATTTTGTGGCTCGGGACTAAATGTTGAATTTTTAAAGAGGTTTTAATTTTATTTATAACAAGTGGCTGGTGATCTATAAAGTACATCCTTGTAGATAGAAAACGTCCTTTCTACATCGCAACTGGTTATAGGTGCGTACTGGAAATATTCTTTTATTTCAGCGTATTTAGCATACACAATTGCCGCAATGTTATTAAATCTGGATTTCTATTAAAAACTGCGTCTAACTTTTGCCGAAGGCCACATCCGAAGTCACTTGGAATTATTAATAGCTACATCAAATGTGGTTAATCCATTTTTTAATTTGAGATTCGATTTTCAAAATATGTGATTAGTTTAGGCAAATTTCCAAAGTGTTCCTGAAGGAATAACAACTGATCTTTTAAATTTGGGATTTGCGTTAGTTCCTTGCACTCAGAACTAGTTCGAGCATCATCATTTAAACATTTAACGAAATTTTGTAAGCTATCGAAATTCTCTGCATAAAAACTACTTCTGTGTATGTTTTAGCAAAGCTAAGTGACGAACGTGCGATATTTTGGCATTCTGTGACGATATTTTACAGACTTTGTAATAAATTTCTGAATCACTGACAATTCATTTTCATATCAGAAAAAGTAATATGAACAACGTTCTAGATCTAAATAAATGATAACTAAAAATGTACGCGTATGTTATTGAAACTAAATAACAGTAAGTATATACCACATTATCTCTCTGGCGAAATATAAGGTAAATATAATAAACAATAACTACGAAGGTGTGTATATTGGGCAGACTTCCCAACATTTGCAAGAACGATTAAACGGACATAAATAGGCAACAAATAATACCGTATTAAAAAACACATTAACAAAGCAAACCACTCTTTCAACTACAAACAGACATCTATCTTAGCCACCGAATTTAATAATAAATCTAGGAATATTCATGAAAGTCTACAAATCAAAAAACATAAAAATGACATAAATGACAGAGCTGATACACAGAATATATCACACATCTATTTTTCTATAATATAAAATTGTTTTGATGCGACACTGTACTGCATTGGTAACCAAAAAACGATATGTCCCAGAAAAAACACACACACGTTATCTGACCTCGAGAGGTTCATTCATAATTTACCATAAATACAAACGAAATATGTACGTACACATAAGAAAACCTCCGCTAAGGAAAATGTTATATTTATTTGTTAAACAGTTATAGTTTCAATTAATCAGACTCACATGTATAAATAATAAGTTTAAGAACCTTTATAACAATTATAATGCTTACAAAAAATGTCAAAAAGTCATTTGAAGAACAAGAAATTTTTTATTCTTTCGAGTAAGTATTTCCCTATATTTAATTGTTTGTTTGTCATCTACAATAAATATGATTTTCCAATTAATGAAACAAAAAATTAAATGTAATTTTATATGTAAACAGCTGAAACATAAAAATGTTAATTTTCGTTTAATGTAAGTTTTGCTAAATGTATATACAGGCAGTTTTAAATAGCGTCATTAAAAAAGGGGGTTGAAAGAAAAATATGAGGACTGCCCGTACAAAAAAAATCGCGGTCCAATGTGCACCCAGTGACGAGAAATTGATTTTTCTTTCCTTGAGTCCAAGCCTGTTGCAATTAAGGAGGCTTACGCAGAAGTGCCGACTAACTGCCGTGAGGTAGGACGTAAGCGGGTAGCGCCATATGCGATAATCAAAATTCCGTCGATGTAAAGTATTCGTTAAAATAAAACAAACAGCAGAAATTTTTGTTTTTCTTATGCTTTTGCATTAAATTGAATACAAAGGATTAAGTAAGGCTTCGTTGGGAGTATTTTCTTATAATTCAAATTATTTACTTTCACATTTCACTCTCAATGTTGGAAAAATTTATATCACACAGCGTCAGTAACGTTATTTTAAAAACTAATTCCAGTCGAGCATGCATTGAGCCTTTCTTTATTTGTGTTTTAAATTTCGTTTTGATATTTCGTAAATAAAAGCGGTACTATTGTTTTAACGAAATCTTGTAAAGTCCAGAATTTACATTAGTGCATATGGCGCCAACTCCTTAAAGTTAAATTTCAAATAATATACTTCAATTTTACAAAAAAAAAAAAACATGGTAATGCACTGAGGTTGTCGACCTTTTTCCACATAAAGGCCTGCTATTCACGCACAAAAAAAGCATCGTCATAAATCTTTTCAATTGCTATTCATTCTCAAAGGTTTAACTATTTGCATTTTATCGTTTTTTGGAAGAACTGGAATTACTCATGGTATTTACCTAAATGCGTATAGGATTAACAAAGTTATGGACCGACTTTAACTACATTTTGGCCCTAAAAATATCGAAATTTTTGATGTTACAAATAAATTTCTTTTTTAATTTTCAGTTATACTCCATTCACGTTAAGAAAACAGTGTTAGGTAAGATAGGCGATTATTTCTTGGATTCTGATTGGCTAATAGCCCAGGCAAATTTACTCCACACCTACACTTTCATCCCCTGGAGTCTTCAATTTTTTGAACTATGTGTAAAATTTCTTTTTAGTTTTCAAATAAAAATATATGATAAAAAATGTATCGCATAATATTTGTTAATGTATTTGTATGTCAAAAATTTCTGACAGTTGATGTTACAGACAAAAATTTTTCGGTGTGATACGGTCGCCGATCGCAGCGTTAACTACTGTTTTCTTAAAATGAATGGACTATAGACATTTATACGTATTCTGAGGAAGACTTTATAAATAAAGTCGAAACGTTAGAATGTTTTTCATTTAACCAAACCTAATTCACAATCAAAGCCGAAAATAACCAAAAAAAAGTATACATACACATACCGGGTGTAGAATGGATTTTCGTACATAGGGATTTTACATGCAAAACTAATAATTTGCGAATATTCCCTCCCCTAATTTTTTATAGGAAAATGTTAAACACAAAAATTATAGAGCTTTAAAAATAGGTCCCATTTTTTTTATTTTTTGCTTACTATCACCCTCCGGGTCATTAAAGGAAAAAGAATTGAAGAAATGATACAAAATAGCAACAGCCGTGACATGTGACAACAAAAGTAACAAAATTCATTCATTTAACACAACAATGTGACAATTTTAGTAGAGGCGTTTAAATCTGTTTTAAGCATAGGTTTTAAGTCGTTTGCAGAAAATAAAAAACGTGCTGAAGAGATTTTAAAGTTTTATTGAACGTGGTAATAAAGGTAGTTGTAGTAATAACTAAATTAAATGCTCAAACAAATCTCCGTTGACAGCTGAGCAGCACCCCAATCTGTCGTAAAAATTTCTTCTAGTTGCGGCCAGTTGATAGTGTGATATTTGACGACATTCTGCAAGTATTGCAGCTCTTAAAGCGTCGACATTTTGATACGTCCTTCCATTGTATAGCCGATCATGCAATGTGCCCCACAGAAAAAAATCATTTGGCGAAAGATCCGGAGATCTTGGAGGCCAATTAATTTCTCCACCTCGACCTATCCAGCGATTTCGGAATACATGATTTAAGTACTCTAAAACATCGCGCTGGTAATGCGCCGGACATCCATCATGTTGGTACCAAAATTCGTAATTAATTCCCAATTCGTCGATAGCTGGCCCGACTTCTTCTTGCAAAAAATTTAAATACGCAGCACCAGTTAAGCGGTCTGCAATAAAGAACGGTCCAATTATGTGAGGACCTAGTATGCCAGCCCAAACATTGACACTACCCCGGTATTGCGTATGAGTCTGCAACATTAAATGTTCATTTTGTGTGCTCCAGTAGCGATAATTTTGTTGATTTGGTTCACCAGTTAACTGAAATCGACACTCATCGCTGAATAAAATCCTAGATAAAAAGTTTCGGTCATCATTGGCCATCTCCATCATTATTTCACAAAACTGCATTCTTTTTTCTTTATCCTCCTCGAATACTTTTTGGTGCTTTTCGTATTTATAAGACCGAAACCGCGGATCTTGACTCTTTAAAATTTTCTGAGCAGTAGTAAAATGAATCCCCAAATTATTACCTATTTGTCTTAAGGAGACATTTTTGTTCTCTACAACGCTCAAGAGAACGGCATCTACCTTCTCTCTACTTGCACCAGCTGTTACATTCTGGCACTTACATTTCTTATTAACAGTGCCGTTGGTCTCAAAGTGCCTGACAATTCTATTCAGGGTGTTCAAATTTAGAATTGGTCGCTCCGGGTAGAATCCAGCAAAAGTTGCTTGTATGTCCCTAAAAGACAATCCAGAGTAGTACCATTTAATAAAGTTGACTTTCTCTTCTTGGCTATAGCAATTCATTTTAAGAATCAGCAAACTTATTTTGATTGTCAAAACGTGACATTTATTGCTGACAGGATTCATGGCTAGTACTAATCGGTTCATTCCTAATACTTTTTCTTCAAGTCTAGCAGGACCAGAAGGTGTTAGAAAATAAATATCAAAGAATTTAGATACATTTTTTTTGTCTACAACTTTTGTGTTTAACATTTTCCTATAAAAAAATTAGGGGAGGGAATATTCGCAAATTATTAGTTTTGCATGTAAAATCCCTATGTACGAAAATCCATTCTACACCCGGTATATAAGGTAACGGCTAAAAAAAAAAGTTTTCACAAAAATTATATACATATATATGTATATATAACAGCTCAGATGCGTAAGCAGATATTCGAATCATTTTACAAAATAGCAGATCGAGACAAGCAATATTTTTACTTAGCAAACTTGATAACTGTGGTTACGAAAAAGACAACTCGTACGCGTTCCGAGAATCCTAAAATGCCTCAGTTTTCTTTCAAAT
Organism: Amphimallon solstitiale; assembly: GCA_963170755.1. Lineage (NCBI taxonomy): Eukaryota > Metazoa > Arthropoda > Insecta > Coleoptera > Scarabaeidae > Amphimallon > Amphimallon solstitiale. The sequence continues at coordinate 7,268,413 of OY720682.1, forward strand.
ACTAATATGTATTCATTACTTCCTCTGGGAATTACCAAAATACATTTTTTCAGGTTAAGTTTCTTGATTCTGAATTAGTTGTAAGCAAGATGGCTATATGTAACTTGCATGGTATTGGAAAAAGACGACTAGAACGTATTTGTAATCATTTAACGTCAAATGTTACTGTGCCACGAATTTTAACAGGAAGGCATTCTAATAGGCCTAAAGCTATTCCACAAAATTTTATTCAACAAGTGCATGAACATATCAAGTCGTTCCCTAGCAGAAAATCCCATTACGGTCGTGAAGACAGCCAGAAATTGTATTTGTCATTGCAACTTAATATAAAAAAAATGCATGTACTGTATTGAAAGAAGTATGAAAATGAGACCTATCAGCTTCTTCAGCAAGGCGAAAAAATAAGGTCAGTTGTCCCTTACGATTTTTTACTTCCTACAGTACAAGGAAAACTTAAACTTCAGATTTGGTACAGCTACGAGGTAGGCGCCATAAATCCTCGGCCTGACAGGCTTATATAGGTTCAAACGTGTTCAGCCAACCTACGTAATTAGCGCACGAAAATGTCAGTAACGAAAATTGAGTACCGCGCGGTTATTAAATTTTTAGCAAATGAGGGGCATTCACCTAATCACATTAAACAACGTTTAGACGGCGGTCGAATGTGCGCAGTCGTTTTTAAACATGTGTGGAGAAGACCCAAAACCAATTTTGGAGTCCTTTGTCACAGGGGATGAAACAATGGTTCTGTTTTATGATCCTCTATCGAAAAGGGAGTCCATGGAATGTCGGAGATCTGATGAACCTGGAAGGAAGGCGAAAGTCGTTCAATCAACGAAAAAGGTGATGGCCATAATATTCTGTAATTTTGAGGGCATTTTGCTAATTGACTTTAAAGAGCGGAATACAATTGTGAACGTCATATATTATGCGTTTTTATTGCATAAATTAAGGGACAGTATTCGTGCTAAACGTCGTGGAAAATTGACAAAAGATGTGCGATTATTGCACGACAATGCTCCCGTTCATACTGCTGCCATTTCACAAGCTGCCATCCGCGAATGCGGCTTTCAAGAATTGGAACATCCGGATATGGCTCCTTGTGATTTTTTTTTGTTTTCTAATTTTAAAAAAGACCTTTGGGGACGTATTTTTAAGGACGACAGTGAGTTGCTAGCAGCTGTTATAGAACATTTTGACAGAGAAACTTGAGATTATTTTTACAAGCGTATCGAATTATAAATTAATCGTTGTAATAAATGTATGGAAGTTTCATTGAAAAATAAAAATTCTTATATTGTTCCAAGTTTCTTTTTTGTATATTAGGCCGAGAATTTATTGCGCCTACCTCGTAGAACAGACCTGCAAAAAATGTGAAGTGTTGGAGAACAAGATCAAAAGTACTACAGTAGTACAGTAGTACAACAGAGGGAAAGTAGGACTAGCAGCTGAGAAGGAGTTACATAAGAATAAAGCTGATGGTTTTACAATGAATTAAAAAAACGAACAACGTAAGCACAGGAAAATGATGACGTTGAAACATTTTGTTTCGACTTTCAACAAAATCTACCGTTACCGTTTTTATCTCAGGCAGTTGTGGGTATTTAATTTCTGTATTCATTCAGGAGATAACGGCTGTGCGCAGAACAAAAATATCACTTTAATGAGATATCTGACAACATTGTCCAAAATGGGACGATTGGAAACTATATTACATCTGGCTCATTTCAATTTCAAAATTGACTTCGAAATGGAGACTATGCAAGCTGAAAATTTTTCCGAATGCAATAATACAAAATAATTTTAACCAGAGTGTGTGGCGACGCAATACAGGAGCTTAGCATGACGACGCAATACAGACAAAACAAAGAAGTACACAAACATGTGCGAATGTATGCCGCTCTGTCACATCTACCATCTTATGCCAGTGAAGATGGTCGGTTACAAATTATGGAAATTTGTCCAAGTTATCCAAGACTGCAATCTTTTAACAATAACTTCGTAGATGAGTGGTTAGAAAGTTCCACAATAGAGGACAGCTGGATTTGCTACAACGAGAAACATTGAACAACCAACGCTTTGGAAGTTTGCAGAGTAGATTAAATCGTATGATCGGCAAATATATAAACCAAATATTCTGAAACTTGTAAATTCATCGGATGAAAATTCTAAACATTTCATCTACATTAAACAACTGGCAGATATACCCAACAATTCTAAATTTAAACATAGTTTTTTGCTGAAAAATACTTTTACTCCTATTTTAAAATCTGTTCATGATACGAAATGAAAATCCATAAAGGTATGCTTTTGAGGCGCGGTACAAACAAGGAAATATTTTAGTCTCGGTACGAAATGAAACAGTACGAAGTAGGCATAGATCTAATTTTATAAATGATTTTCAAATTAGTTAATTGGAGAATATATTTCAAAATTATCGTAGGATGTAACGTTTCTAGAAACGTGGGTGTAAGGTTTTCACACAAATTATTTTAGCGCGCTATCACAAAATAAAAGATTTTGGTTAAGCATCGTACGCTCATTTTGGTAGTTCTTCACCGATGAACTAAAGCTTGGTTCGAAATACGATTACGGTGCTTAAATAATCTGATTATGAAGAGCAAACTTTATAGCAGCCTCCAGTCCTCCAGCTTGAGGAACAAATCTCTTCCATAAGCTAAGTACTAGATTGATATAGGCAGATATATTATGTCTAAAAAGATTTAAGAAGAAGAATATTTGCCATCATAGGCTATAGATATGAAACAGTACAAATCAATAATTTGTATTTGAAATAATATTAAGAATATTTATATATCTTTGATTTTGGTAAAATATGTTAAAAATGTTTTCATGAAGAGTATGAAATTTGTCTTTTATTTACAACATTATACATAAATCTCAAATATAAATATATTGTTTTATAAAAGAATAATAATAATAAGAAAATATTTCGACGAAAACAAAAGGGACTTCCTCAAGATGTATAGAAAATATAAAGTAGTTATTAGTTATTTCTCCATACGATTAAAATTAATTTAAAGTGAATATCAACTGCGGACGTTGTCAGAATGCGTGCTGTCATAATTGAACTAGTACGAAGTTCATTTTCATTTCAGAACGAAAAACACTTCCACCTCAAATTCAAATATACCATAAGACCGCGTGCGTCTGCATTATCGCAATACCTGTAGAGTAAGCGAAACAGATAGAGATGTCTGTGTATTAGAACGGTAAACAAGTAGACGCAGTGTTATACTGGATTACAACAGAGCTAGTATTTCGCATATGCCTATGATGCACTCGTATTTGTCCAAAAAATCCACATTCGCGCTTCCACATATGGGCGTCAGTTCGAGTTTTATTATTGCTTAAGAATAACATTTTTTTAGCTAATTACAGGTTAATTGCAATGTTGAATTACAATTCTGTTTTAAGAAGTAAATATTTTATGTTTCAGTACTTTATTATAGTTGAGTTTTTAGATTATAATATTTGTTGAAAAATATTATTTTAGTTAAGAAGTTTTTTCTATTTTAAAGTCTAGGAGTTATTTATTATTTATTTTTGCTCTTTTATGTTGTTTATGAAGCTGTGATGAGTTACTTCACTGACATATTATCAGTGATTATCTGATGCTTCAAACAACTACAAATAATTACTTACAACGGGAACGCAATACCTATTACACTGCTCTTCACTTGATTTGCCTACGAATACATTTATACGTATAACTTATACGCCCGCTGTCGGTTTGGCAATTCAAGTTGGCACGCCCATTTATAGTCGACCAGTAGTTACTAATACATGCATCGCGCTATGAACGGCGGCCACACGGTATATGAAACACTGTCATCCATAACAGTTACGGAGGTCATTTCTACCATCATCGCGTCCTTACCGTATATTCAAGGAATTACCAGTCGCATGGGCAGGCTTATGTGTAAAAACAAAATCGAAACCGTTTTCAATCTCCCTTACCCTAAGTTACCATAAGTATTGATAAAATATCTCCTCTCCAAGCCGAAAGTGTGTACCGCATCCCTCGTTCGTGCGGCAGTATTTATATTGGCGGAATTAAGGGCATCGTTAGGGTACATGTCTCTGAAAATGAACGCTACACCAGCCTGTTTAGTATAGTTAGTTTAACACTTGCAGAACACACACTTAACCTCGGTTATTTTATTTTCTTTCAAAATGCCAAACTTCTATCACGTAAATCTCAATTTTCTCTTGAAAAATTCGTGATTTGATTGAAACCTCTGTAGCCTTCATAGATACGATCGCTTTATGTTATATTCACAGTGACAAGCTCAATTAAACACGTCCCTACGAGACATGTTATTGACTGAACGGTTCCAACCAATAGTAGGCCACAGCCCTTATATATTTATATATATATATATATATCACAGTGACCACACTTCTTTATATTCTGCTTATTGGGAGGACCTTCTATGTCACAGTAGGAGAAATCTGATACCAGATCCATTCTATTGGGTCCTAGTTGGTTTCTGTTCTTAATCTACATTCCAAATCTTCTGAACCAGCTAGTTTCAGTTTATACCTCCTGTAAAAACTAGAATTATGTTCGCTTTTTGCTGTCAATGATGATTAGTGCAGGGTACCAGAATCTTCTGGAAACGGCTGCTTCGTTCGGATAGCCTGACGGTTGCAAAGTGTGACCATCCCTGAGGGACTTTTAAGGCCCACGCGACAAACATCAAACATCAAGAAAAAGTTCCTGATAATTTGGGGTCCAGTGCTTCTCGTATTAGTTTCCAGCTAGCGTTTGGACCTCTCAAACAAACTACTGATATGGAAATAGTTTTTGCGGCCAATCCTTATTTATGCAGCTTAGATTCTGGATCCTCCTAAACTCCTTGGAGGTTGATCAGAGCCTTTTAGCGTTGGTTTTGAGGTTCGTCAGGAGCGAGCAAATAAGACGTGATAGATGCTACGTAATTACATTACAAATCTACCTAGTGTTGAGATAGAGGTGACAATTCGGTGAACTCGCTTATTAAACAACCCACCTCAGCGGAAAAGATCTAGCCCCAGGAGTGATAACCATCTACCACTTTGATCCGCCATTCGGGATGAGTGGTAAGGGAAGATAAGCGTCATCAGAAGCAAAGGGCCGGTAAACTGTTCAAAACTCAATAAACAATGCATACTGTCCAAATAGCGGTTTCAACACAGGACTCAACGCAAAGTGGTTCCACACTCTTAGCTATTTCTTAAGCTCTGACAATAGTGGATGAGGCGTAGCCATCTATGCATAATCTGGAACAGCAAAAGCGTTTTTTTTTCTGTGTAATTTTGTAAATTTCTTTATATAAAAGTTATTGCAATCTGACTTTTAAATACTCTTATACTCTTAATCAATATATGTAAAACGAATAACTTTCGAGATATTGTCAAAAAACTATTGTTGCGTTTTCGGGGTCGAAATGAACAACTCGTGCAAATGTTTTGAAACAGTCTGTATACTTACCCACTTAAAACTAATCACAATATAAAAATATACAATAAATGTATCGCACTTAAAACTACTACAAATAAATTAACACACGTATTTATTTTATCACTACTATTCATATCAGTAATCTTTATGTATTTTGTGAACTATAATAAAAGTGCACTACTCACATTATTTATGTTATTTGAACTGTTCAGTAAATACCGCGCGCGACTACTCTTCAATGAATTCCTTATCCCACCGGCGGCATTTATATGTGCAGACAAAAGGTCTAGCAAATTCTGGCTCTCTTCTACCATATTCCAGACTTTCTGTCGCTGACGCAGTATATGAGTGCAGTTGATTTACGACTTGTTTACCGCTACGTTTTTTTGTCGTCGCCCGGAGGTCTGCTTCTTTTTTGTGGGCTTATTTCATTAGACTATTTATGGATATGAGTAATAAATGTGTTACTTTCAATTTCCCAATTTGGATTAAAAGCTAATCAGTTCGATCGACCAAGATCGCAAGCTTATATTTAGAATACAGTTTCGATAGCCTTGTACATCGTTAAAAAAGGTTTGTGATATATTATACGCACAGTTACTAAAAAGAAATGGCAATTTTTCATCAGGAGATAACGACATACAAATTCAAAATATTGAAAGATTATAACAATTAATAACCAGCCAGTGGACAAATGAAGTAAATAGTCTAGCTCTAAAAGACCTTAATGAGAAAAAATGGAATAAACCGGTGGCACTGCCTTTAACAAAAGACGTATTGAAGTACAAAAATTACGTCTTCGCCAAAGGTATTGAGGCCGAAAACATTTTAAAGGAAAATAAAAACCACAAGGAAGCATTTAAAGACTTAGTGAATATCACCCTAGCTCTTACAATTCATCATAATCGTCGTCGAATAGGAGACGTACAAATATACAACCTTAGACACTTACTATAAAAATTTTACTTGTACTAATTACAAGAATTTGAAAAAACGCTATCAAAATCTGAAGTGGCTCTTACCAAGAAATATAAAAGAATAGTTACGTGTGGCAAGGGCAATAGAGCTGTAGTTATATTAATTCCGAAGCCTATACAACATTTTTTCGACATGGTTGAAATTCGAAATACCACAACAATTGTTCCAAAAGGGAATCCATATTTGTTTGCATATCCGGGAAATGAACATAATTGGGTAAAAGATTATGTAATAGGGATATTAACAAAAGAAAGTTGAGTAGAAAATCCAGATTAATAACTTCTAATAAATTGCGAAAACAAACAGCTACTATTACGCAACTCGTAAGTTGAAGCAAAGAAGAAGCCAAACAATTTGCAATATTCATGGGTCACAGTGAGCGCACACATCAAGAATTTTGTGTGAATATATACAAAATCCATTAATAAAACCTTTTGATTTTTCTACGACATATGAAATACCCTTCGGTCTATAAATATCTGCGAACTGATATTTCATAATGAAAACTTATTCTTTAAGTATCCTAAACATCATTTTATCATACTATCGAGAGAAATTTCCTTCGATTTCATTTTTCGTCTATAAATCAATGACATGGAATTTGATTATTTGCAGACTACGTCTGGATCTCTGTGAGAGCTAAAATTTCAAAGTTGCTATTAATAATTGATAAAGGGCCATGGATTATGATATAAAGGGAAGTCCTTGCATGAAATAGACATTAATCCGAATGAAGTCGAAGCAGAAATAGATTCAGACGTCGACGATATCTGTGAATACAACAAAAATGATGTAGCTTCAAGAACTAATAACGAACATTCTCACGAATCAGGTCTCGACTTTTCACCAATTTTCTCACCATTTTTGCAAATTGCGTAATTTAACTTAATAATAAATCGTTCTCCTATTACAAAATATGCATACACAATATAATTTTACATAAGAAGTATTGTTTCTTCTTATTAATAGAAAATAACTTATTTATAACATTCTATTAATTGAGTTAGCAGACGGTTCTTGGTGGAACATTTTATTAATAACTATTAAAAATAAAAATAAAATAAAACTCTTGAAAACTTTCCACAATTTTTATTTAGTCTTTGCGACATATGTTTCGGTATTGTTCATACCATTATCGAGCACCGAGCGGAAACTAACAGGTCAGTTTGTGTAAGGTTGTTATATATGTCGTTGTGTTTATTGTCTCTTTTTACATAAGTGTCTATTATGGGGGTATGTGTGTTTGCACAGACTTTGCAAACACACATACCCCCATAATAGACACTTATGTAAAAAGAGACAATAAACACAACGACATATATAACAACCTTACACAAACTGACCTGTTAGTTTCCGCTCGGTGCTCGATAATGGTATGAACAATACCGAAACATATGTCGCAAACACTAAATAAAAATTGTGGAAAGTTTTCAAGAGTTTTATTTTATTTTTATTTTTAATAGTTATTATTTATAACATTCTGTGTCTAAAATAAAAATTGACTAAAGTATGTTACAGATGACGAAAATAATCAAAGAGTGCAGAAATTTACAAAGAAAAGGACAGTCGTTTATTGGACGAATGAACAAAAGAATATAGTAAAAAAATATTTCGAAGTACATATTCGCCAAAAAAGCACGAAATACATAGTTGCCTTAAAAATTTCTCATCCAGAGATATTTGAAAATAAAGACTGGCGAAAAATTTTTAATATTTATAAAAATAAATAAATCACAAGAATTATAATGAGATAAAATTGTGTGGAATTTTATTTATTTGATTTTTACATTATTATGTTATATTATTTGTTACAATTTTGTCTCAATAAAAATATTAGTAATTTAAAATATCTATATACATACATTTATCAATAACTTATCGCAATATATTTATAATTAATAATAATTATTATTTGCGTTAATATTATATGCAACGCATTAACTAAACTCGAGTTTATATCATAGGTATTTCATATTATTTTAATTTTTGATTTGATAAATTGTTTACTACCATGTATTATAAAATACAATAATTAATACCTACTTCTATAGTAATGGCACAATTTCTTGGATTTAACATTGATACGGTCTAATAACAAGATACAAACAAAATTATATCATAAGCCCACTGCATCTGACAAGTATTTAAACTTCAATTCCTGCCAAACCACAGCATGTAAAAGAAATGTAGCATAAAATCTAATAAAGCGAGCAATTGCTTTAACAAGGCCAAACTACAGAGCAGAAATTATTAGAAATATAACAAACTCATTACAAAAGAACAACTACCCCTTACCGTACATCAACAAACTTATAAAGAACCAACTTCATGTAAATATATGCCGCTACCATTTGTAAAAGACCTATCAAATAGATTAGACAATATTTTAAGACCGTACAACATAAAAACTGCGTACAAAAAATACAACACGCTAAACTCGTTATATACTAAACTAAAAGATAAAATACCAAACGAAAAAAGAACCCACGTAATCTATAAAATTCCCTGTAATGACTGGAATGGCGTGTACATTGGCCAAACGACACAACATCTAAAAGACAGACTGAATGGCCACAAGTTCGCAAATAACAGCACATCATTAAAAAAAACATATTAACAGAACTGATCACGCTTTCGACTTCAAAAATACATCAATCATAACAACAGAAACCACTATAAAACCAGAAATTTCTTGGAGAGCATATATATAAAAAAGGATGAAAACTCAATTAACCATAGAACGGACACCAATAACATCTCCAATTATTATGTAACATTATTTTAACAACTAATTAGTTTTTAACGCCTCGTTTGTTTGGTGTCTAAGAAATACAATTTAAAAAAAAAAAAAAAAAACTGTTATAAAGAATTTAAAATAAACTAAAATAAAATGTGTCATGTACTCGAAGTTTTTTGATGTGCACATGTTAGGAGAATTTGTATACAAATATATCCCAAAATACATTTTTAAACCACATGAATGTTCGCACACACAGTCGAACAGAATCATGACATAAGACATTGATTGACAAAAACTTAATAGTATGTAAATGAGTGATTTTGAAAGAGAACTCCATTCTTTTTATATTAAAAAAAATGACTAAACCCCACAAAAGAGTTTTCAAATACATACTTTGTACAACATTTAAAAAAAATAATTGTAAGTAATTTATTGTTATCCCTTTTTAATGTGTCATTTTATTATGTATGTTCAACTATTTTACAGATTGTTAGTGTTTTGAAGAAAGCAATATAAATATATGCCGAAACGTAACCAAAAAAAAACGTAATATGTGTTTTATTTAATAATTATTAAGGCCTCTACCCCAAGACATCATTATCACATACAATACACACTCAAATTTTAAAATAATAATAATATGTGTATAAAATCTTACCCTTAAGAATCCCAACCTTCAAAAGTATATCCAGTGTAATTGTGTTCAACAACAGTACTTAATCATGTACTGTGTAAATGCCAACTTCTCCGTCAGGCATACTATTAAAAACGTTCAATATTCGTAGTCAATATCTTAAAGAAATGGAAATCATAATGACAGTTTAGATTTCTTTAACAGGGTAGAAACAGTATCAGAAGACGAAAAGCAGATTTTAAGAGGTCTCTTAGAAACAGCTTTTGTGGGATCGAATTTACTCAGTCTAATGGACTTCATATTTTCGGGAACAGCAGCACCCACATTACGAAACACCTCTTGCACAGCACAGCAGATAGATCTGCGCTGCGTCCATTCGCCCTTCTCTAGAGTTGGATTTCGATTCGGCTATACCGTAGACAATGATGTTCCTTCGGCGACGTTCGCGCTCAAGTACCTCGTGTATGAATTCTTTAGACTTAATCATAGCTACAGTGGTGGACACAACAGGAGGGAGCCATGGCAGCCGACTTTCAGTTTTTTATATCTTCTTGTAATGTTAATATAAGAGATCTCAAGTCAAGCCTCTACAGTCCTTACAAGACCAGAATATACCGGTGGTAGGTCCAAATCTTTTCAAATCAGATCTCTTTGCCTCGGTACAAAATTTTGTTATATACACTGCAATTAATTGAAGGATCATAGTTAATGCATATTCCAGCTTACTGATCGCAAAACCGAAATAAAACAGTGAATTTTTGAAGAACTTACAACAGCATATAACAAAATAAAAAGGTGCTATTTTTACCAGAATAAGATATATATAATTAGTACTCTGTAATTTGTACTTGTTTGTAGAGAGATAATGGTATTTGGTCAATAAGTCTGTGTGCAAATAAATATTTTTCTAATTATAGGATATATCGTGCACACATTGTGACTTACAGGGTTTTGTTATGTACTAATTTGATATTTATTTTCTTAGTCGAATTTTACGAATAATTGTCATGACGCTGCAATTCTGCAAATTTTCTAGTTTTCAGCCACGAAATTAAATTGGCTTTTCTTCGCCGAAGTTGAATATAACAAAATAGGACATTTGTTTAATTTCACTTGTACAACGTCAATCAAATCTTTAGTAATTTGAATTATGCGGATTCGATTTCGTAGAATTCTTGTCTTTCAACAACACAAGCAGAATTAAATGGAATTTCCTTTCGGATATTAACTTGTGACATTGCAAAACACTGTTCTGTATGTAGCTGATATACTCGTATGTCGTGGTTTCGGATTAGCAAATGATATCATTTTTACTAATCCCGTTTCTAATTATATAGTAAATAAAATTATTTCGACCGAGACTGCATCGGACAAATTTAAACCAAGATGTTTATAAATAGATGTCTCCAAAATTAGGTTCTGACGGACGAAATTCTGCGTGTTCCGGTAAATCAAGTAATTTTATTACACTATCTTGCCGAAAGCAAACGGTTGCGGGCGGATGTACAAGCGGAATGTTAAATAACTGAAGTAAATTTAAATTATGAAATATGCTTTGAAGAAGTTCCTTTTCATAATTTCGTATTTTGTAGAACTGGCGTTATCTTTATTTAAGACTTACATGTTTGGGTAAATAAATGTCTAAGTAACATTGTTTTTAAATAATACCACATCACTTCATAATAACAATTGAGTCACTTACCGGATACTCATTTTGAAATAATATACGTTTGGATATGACCTATCGACTAAATTGGCGGTAAAGCTCTTTCCAAGATTAATAAGCTCAAGTGACCGAATCTGAAAAGAAAGAAGAAGTGCACGGCTCTCTTGAGGGAAAGATCATATCCCCATACTTGTTCTCCATATGTTTTTCCTCGATTTAAGAATCGAGCTCCAGTAGTACTAATGTGAGTATCAATCAATGTTAAAATTTCAGAATTCTCATTAAAAATCTCCAAATCATTTAGATGACCAGAACGTATAAAAAAGTAACAATACATATTCGTATGAAGAATATTTTTCACCTCGAGATTTCTGCAGATGTGCATGTTAAGATGTTCCCTGATAATAACTACATTATTTTTGCAACCTGTCTTGTCAGTAATAACAATAGCGACCAACCAATTAAAGTTTTCAATACCAAATGTTATATTTCAAAGTGTAATATTCCTTTCAAGAACCGATTAGATTTTCAAACGGCGACAGCATTGTTGAAATTTTCAGACAAATTTCTAAATAATGCAAAAGTACTCAAAAGTGATTTGAGAACAACTTCATTAAACATTTTCTTTATCGAAAAGAAGTTTCTTGCGTATGTCATTCATGTTATGGATTCCACAAACTTATTTTTTAAGATGATATATGTATTTTAAACTCAATTTGGTACAACTTTTGTTAAAAAAAAGTCGATGTGCCCATACATGCAAAATATCGAGTGATGTTCACACCAATTTATTGCCTTTATTGTCCACATGTCTATTTAATTTTCTGTATAATAAAATATTAGTTAAAACGAAAATGAAAAGTGTAAACACATGAATGTTAAAACTAACATCAAGCAGCAAATAAATACTGTGACTTACATATATTACATTTATACGTAAAACGAATGCCAAACACATACATATATGCATATACGTTTTACGTATAAATGTATATACCGTATGTGTCAAATATTATTAGGTATAGGGATTCAATGTTTACATGCGATCTATACGTATGCATGTAATCCGTGGCAATGTGGTACCCCCTACTATCCGTCACAAATGCCGGCAACAACCGACATCACAACGATTTTCCCCGATCCCGACCCAGATTTTACATTCAATGTTTAGCTGCGAACAGGTTGCGGTCCCTGGCCGTCTTATTACTGGAACGGGAAACGTCAAATGGCATCCACGATCTCCTGATCTCTCTCCAAATATTTTTTTTTTTGGGATATTTAAAAAATATTCTTTATACCCATGAAGCTGGTAGAGCAGAAAACATAGTTGCCTTTAGAAAAAAAATAATTGAGGTTGCTAATTCAGTAACTACTCACATGTTAGAAAACACAAAAGTAAATTTCTACGACCGCCTAGGGCAATGTCTTGTTGTGCAGGGAGAACCCAGCTTTTGTTTGTCATGAAGCGTGAACGCAGCTTATTCTCTGCATTTACTGAAAGGAAAAAGAAGAACAAATCCTTGCAACTCGTAAATATTATTTCTGAACGCATTACAAACATCCAAGTCGGTGGTCCAATAGTTTGCAATGTCTTTTGTATACATGAAATTTCAAAATTCGGACCGGAAGTAACACTCTTACTCCTATCGTGTAGCACTTTTTTTCGAATATCTTGCAAAGTATGCATTCTATCGGATTTATTAAGAGAATAAAGTATTTATAATAGAATTTTGAATAATGTTGGTATAAAAAAAAATCTATAATTTGAAACGCTCATACGTATAAGAAAGTCGTGTGCTGGCCACACCTCATTTTTTCACTAGTTTTCACATAGCCTCTGTCTTATTGTCTGCAGACTGTATGAAATCATCATTAGTTTTTTTGTTTAGTACGTATGACTATGACTAATTATTTCTTATTTTTTTTAACGTTATTAGATGCATTTCGTAGCTCAGAAAATGACTATTGCAAAACAAATAAGTCCTGTAAGAAAACACTGATTGTGTAATTTTGGGAGTAACCCATTGCTTCTCTTTCTTTTTTTTTTGTACTCTTTTTCAATATCTTTTGTATAAAAAAAATTTCAAAATTCAGACCGCAAGTACCACACTTTTACGTTTATCGAATAGCGATTTTTTGCAAATATGTCGTAAATTATGCATTCTATATATACTTGTCAAGAGTACAAAAGTATCTAGAACTGGATTTGCAATATTGCATTAATTCAAATTATGTTCAAACTCTAAATAAAATACGTTTTAAAATTTTCAATATTACAATCTGCGTCGCTTATATATTCCGTTTTAAAATATTCAGTTTATGAAGGACTTCTTGTTCAAATTTAAGATTGGCGACGTAGGCATTTTTTGTCCGTCTAAGTTATCTAAATAGTTCTCATAGTTAGTTGTATGGAACTGCGTATTTCGCATTTTCTGGTGGCGTGATCCAACAGCGTCTTCCTGACGCCCAAAGTCTCTCGAAAATTCTTCTCCTACGTCCGAGTCTTTAAAAAAGGCTAAGCACGTCCAAAATGATTCATTATTAGTATATCATTCATTACTAGTGCATCATCCATTATTATTACATTCAATTAAAATTAATTCAACACAGTAAGTGGTAGTAAAACAGTTCAAATACCAGTCGTCTCCTCTGTCAAAGTCCGTTAGGCTGCGGTGACACTGTATATCTATAATAGATCGAGGTCTAAATATCCAGAAGTTTATGGATACGCTGTTATGGGATCTGCCTCTTTCTATAATTAAATAATTGTGGAGCATTTAGTGTCTTCGAATTCACGGAAAGTAATCCGGATTTAAGAGATAATTGTTCATCGCTATCTACCATCCAAGCCCGGCCAGCGCTAGCTAAGCCCGAGACATGGACCGAACCGGCATTTGGGGGGCCATCCGTCGGAACTCCTACCAGGTATTTACGTTATCCACCTTTTGTAGTGCTGTGAAATTAATTAACTACCAAACTGTCAGTAACTTCTTTGTATATAATAACGTAAAATATTATCGAGTACAACAAAGCACGTACACCAAGTCTTTTGTGTATATCTATATATTTATTAGATCTTGTGTTTGAATATTCATTATTTATATTTCTGTTTTTCTTGTACACTTGGTCAATTTATTTTGTTTGATACATTAAATCAAGTAGTTTCTAGTATATCTAATATTTAATTAGTTTATTAATTTTATTAGGTTAATTGGTGCACCAAACGTAATGAATTAGTTTATTAGATTATTTGTTAAGCCTAATCCTATTGTTTTGTTCTCTTTTTATGTACCGTCTCTCTAAAATTCAGTGTTTCTTTGTTTAGTAAGGGACTACAATTATTAATCTCAGATCAAATTGTATAACTTTAGTAATTTTTCTTTAACGACAACAAAATCTTATTTGTTTATTTAATAATTATTCATATTTGTGCTATAATACTTTGTGAAGTAAATATTTCGATTTTATAATTATCATCTTTACTGTACCAAATTTTCTATTTTACATTTCTATTGTTATTTTATTTAATAAATTGTTATAGTTTTAATTACTTTTGTGTTTCCCATTTTTATTGTGCATTATTGTGACAACCTCGATAATTATAAAATGGGTGGCGCAAACGGGCATTAACATCTTTTAGGAATCTCATGCTCTGAGTTAGATATGTAGGGGGTGGGTCACAGATATAAATAACATCGACAGTCTACTTCAAGGCTAACATCTGGAAATTGGAAACTTAAATATTAATCATAAGCGATTAATAATTATTTATTAAGGTAAGTGTACTGCTTCACACAAACCTCTCGATTTTGAATAAGTTTCGTATAAAAAAATTCTTAAAATTGTATAGTTTGAAACGCTCATACGTATAAGAAGGTCGTGTGGTGGCCACACCTAATTTTTTTTATATGTATTAAAAATAGTTTACATGTCAGCACATTTTTCATTTCTATACATGTACATATACGTACGTAAAATTAGTAGTATATGTTTGTATGTACGAGGGAGTGTTTTAAATTTGTGGAATGGGGGAAATAGAGAGAAAATAAAAATACAAATTTATTTATTTTTATAGTACATTCACCTGCAACCGCAATACATTTTTCATGTCTTCTAGTTTGTGTATACCTTCATACAACAAAGTGTTATCTTTGCCTGAAAAATACGCCGAAACTGCGTC
This sequence comes from Amphimallon solstitiale, assembly GCA_963170755.1. Taxonomy (NCBI): domain Eukaryota; kingdom Metazoa; phylum Arthropoda; class Insecta; order Coleoptera; family Scarabaeidae; genus Amphimallon; species Amphimallon solstitiale. The sequence continues at coordinate 7,284,078 of OY720682.1, forward strand.
TGCTACTTATTCATCTCTTGCAAATTCTTTTCGATGCAACTCATTTCTTTTAAGGAACAAATAAAAAACGCTAGGACCCAAATCTAGATTTTATGGTGGGTGATTCATTCAAAATATCGAAGCCCACTGGATGCAGGGTAGCCAGAGCAACACGAGTCTTGTGGACGGGAGCATTGTCATACAGGAGCAGGACACCTTCCGTCAATTTTTCCCTTCTTTTTTCTATAATGATTTCTTTTAACTGCTGCAAGATTGAAGCGTAGTATCCTCTAGTTATGGAAATGTATTTACATCTGTAATCATTAACAGGATTCCTTCTGCGCTCTAAAAAACATTGGCCATGAATTCGACTGTGACACCTTAAATGTATTGAGTTGTGGTTTCCTTTTTCTGTATGGAGTCTTGCTTGCACTCACCTTTATAATGATGAACCCAAGTTTTCCTCAATAACAATTCGGCTACATACACCATCCCGCCCTTCAATACAGATGTTTAAAGCTTGACCATTCTCAACAACTATCTTGCGCTGACCTTAGTCATGCCAAGATGATCATGAAGAATTTTAAAAATGATGTATCACATACTCCAGTCATCCCTGCGAGTTGTACTTTTTAGCCGAGCATCTTTCATTATAAATTTTTCGACTTTTTCGATAGGTCGCCCTGGCCATGCTTAAAGTGACTGTGCCACTTAAGAACCATAGTTTCCCTGGGTAAGTATCAACGTAAACCGATGACATCTCCTCATACTTTTCCGATTAGGTTTCTTGGTAAACGATAGTTTAAAGTCTACTGACGCGATTGTGCTAAAATCATCTATTTATACCAATGAAGAGTAACGTTACGACACGATAGAGCTCTCTCACTACCGACCGTCTAAATCCTCCATTCCGCAATCGACAAAGCCGATTCCTGTCTATCTAAAGTGCAGACTGAGAGACAATAATGTACTGTGTGCATATATATACGCAAACTAATTTTTATTTTTATTTATTTATATGCTCTCCAGTTATCATTAGAAACGGTTAATGGTGTGCCCAGTTTCTGGACATGGAACATTACATTTATGTTATAAATTTAAATATCGAACGTTCAGATACAATTTATGAAATTATTCTTTATCAACTACTATAGTTAAAATAGTTTGTAATTTGAAATGTATGTATTCGCTTGGAGAAAGTCATACAAATTTCGGTTTGTTTCTTGTGATTTGGAACGAAAATGAATGGAATTTTTTAAAATTTGATTACTTTTCTTTTACCATATTTAATATATGTAATAATATTATTTAACATACCAGTATATTTGTTATCTTGTGGAACATATACGTAAAACATATAAAGAGGAAAAGAAACACATATTTTTCATATGAAAATTATTGATCTGTTAAATAAGTTATTGTCATTCTATATCGCGTATATGTACGTATGGTGGTCGATAGTTGTACGCGACTTCAGCCCTAGCCCTTTATAGCATTTATATTATTATTCTATATGGTATTAGGTTCTTATATTACGTGAATTGTTGTTTCCATTTCTCATTTCGTTATTTGTGTTCGATCCAATGAGCCTAAATTATGTTATGATTAGTAGGTTTTTTCTGTATTTTCTGTGGGCTTAACTTTTACTTTCTTACTCGGAGTATAAGGAACTATTTTGATGACGAAAATTTTCGACTTACGTTTCCATGTCTCATAATACCGAAAAAGTGGCAAAAAGTCAAACGTTACTAATATCTCGTCAACAACTAAGTTTAGTCGACTTTCTAAAGGTTACAAAAGCACTAAAAAGTGAATTTTAGACAGATTTTATAAAAAAAAGTTTTTCGACATTCCTTCCGGAAGTAGGTATTTTTGCCTTAGCAAATATCTTTGCAAATTATGCATTATTTAAAAAAATTCAAATTTCGGATCGAAAGTAACCCTTTCACTCAAAGCGAATAGCCATCTTGAGAATATCTCGTAAACTAGGCGTTTTCTATAAATTTATAATAAGCGCAAACGAATTTATTTAGTTTTGGAACAATTTTTTGTATAAAAGGAATTTTAAAATTTGGACCGGAAGTAATACTTCTCTTATCAAATAGATATCTCTGCATTCTATACAAATTTATTATGAACAGAAAAGTATTTAGAGCTATATTTTGAATAATTCTTGTATAAAAGAAATTCAAGATTTGAACCGGCATGCAGTAGATAACACATTTATGCACAGATTTGTTTTATTCAGAAGACGTATAAGAAAGTCCAGTGTTTTTTTCTATAAGTTTGACCTAAGTTGCCATATTATTATGTATTCATTATCACAATTCCTGCAATATAGTGCAAAATACTTTGAATACAATGTATGTTTAGGCTCATTCTAATATTATAACGACCAGATTTTCGGTGGGAAGAAAGTTTTTTGCCATTGTTAAACAGGTGAATATTAAAAATTCGATCAAAAATTTGGTGCGAGTGCGGGGTATCATGCAAGCAGACCTTAAGATTTAAATTTGAAATTTCAATTGTGTATCTACTAATGATTGATATTATACTATGTATCAATAAAAGATATATAAAAAGAATTAATTCGTCTAATTGGAATAACACTTTATTCATAAACGTGTTCATTTAGATATTTAATTTACTTTTCAAAATATTATTTTCATTTGATTATTTTTGGAACAGAATTAATAAATAATATACACTGTTTGGATAGATTTTATTTTACTTTTTGAATTGTTGAACATGAGTACCTATACAAAAAAATTTACGAAAAATGTCGATATACATAATAAAATGCCATTTCATTTCAATTTGGACATTTATTTTATTTTTGAATATAGTGCATACATTTATTATTTCCATTATTGTGCATTTATTTTTAATATTAGTAATAACTTTACATGGTAAATAGGTTTATTGGAAAACCTCGTGAGCGAACTATTCAGAGCCATATGACGCACTTATGCTCCGCTGCTTAAAACAAAGAGAAGAATATTATAATTTTAAACCGGTAAATACAAAGGGAATTCAAACGTAACATGTCAAGAATCCGTTAAATCCTCCGGAATTGTCTGTCGCGGTGAATAACGTTGTTCCACGCAAGGACGGCAGTGCGGTGATTAACAGTACAGATCCTAAAAGCATTGAGATAATAAAATCAGCAATAGTTATGATACGGTGGTAGTCCCCAGAAAAATAAATTTCAAAATCGTGACCGACAATGTTAGCGCTGACGAAATCGTTAACAAAGGTTTATGCTATACTAACAACAGATAAAATCGACAATTATAGCTTAAATAGGCCTCCTCAATCATATTTTAAGGTATTTGAATTGTCTGACGTGCTTGCTAGACTATATACACTCCGCAAAAAAAAGAAAAAGCATGGAATCACCCATTTATTTTTGAAATTATTTTATTTTTCCAAAATTTTATGTAGTACATAAACATATTAAAAATAAAACAAAATTCAAAGGAAAATCCAAACACCATAACACCAACATAAAGAATTTAATTAAAGGAAAGTTGAACTAATACTGAGTATTTCCGCTTCGGACCCGTATTACGACAGCCATCCGCCTAGACAAAGACTCAATAAGTCGTCTGATGTAGTCTTGACCCACTTGGTTCCATTCTTCAGTGACAGCTGCTTCTAGCTCTTCTAGCTTGGTTGGTGGTACTTTTCTGTTTCGTAGTGTCCACCCCATGTGATTCCAGACATGTTCGTTCTATTGGATTCATGTTCGGGCTTCTAGCTGGCCAGTCGAAAACACGTATGCCCACCTCATTTAGGTAATTTTGTATAATGTTGTCGATGTGGGGGCGAGCGTTATCATGTATTAAACGTAAATTCAGGCCTACGTAAAGTGCAAATGAAGCCACAAGGGGTTCTAAGATAATCCTAATGTACCTATCTGCGGTCGTAGAGCCATTATGAATAATCAGCAAGTCTGTTTCAGAAGATACATCTCCCCATATCATAATCGAACCACCTCCGTAATTTGTTGTTTTCCTGAAGTTGTACTGACTGAAGCGCTCACCATCTGGTCTATATACTGGCAGACGTCTATCTGATAAGTACAGGGAATACCTAGACTCGTCAGTGAACAGAATGTTATCCCAATCTTCATCTGTCTGTGAACACGGTGTTCTCTAATGAGTATGGAGTCCTTGGTCGGTATTCTTGCACCTTGTTCTTTAAGTCGGTTCCTTACTGTCTGAGAAGTAACATTTACATTTCGAAAGGCATACAACTCATTTTTTATCTGTCTTGCAGTGTAATGCCTTATTCGCAAGGCTGTAAGTCGTAAAAAAGCGATCGTCTATGGCCGTAGTTTCCCGCTTCCTATCTTGTCCTGGTTTTATGTTATATTCCTCAGTTTCTCTATACCTGTGCATCAGTTTCGAAATTGTCGATTGTCGGACACCTAACACCCTAGCAACGTATCATTGACTCCTACCATCATTAATTGACGTAATGGCTTGGACAATTTCTTCATGACTCAAATTACATAGATTGCGCATTGGGAGACCTTCATTCATCTTTACCAAACCAGGCAAGAGGGCTCTACATGAAAATACGTGATAAGGTGATTCCATAATTTTTGCGGAGTGTATTGGAACCGTGCGCAAACCTTTATGTATGTGGTGACTTTAATATTAATTTGCTAGTAAGATCATGGGAATAGTAGATTTTCATTCATACAATGGCAACTTAAGGGCTAGAAATGTCCGTACAAGAATATACAAGAATAGCTGGGTATACTGAAACACTAATATGTCTTCGAATAATTCAGCTTGTGTATATATATATAAACTTGGTCACTAGAGACATATAACAAGCATCAACTTATAACCATACAGAAAAAATGAGGTGTGGCCACCACACGACTTTCTTACACGTATGAGCGTTTCAAACTATACAATTTTAAGAATTTTTTTATACAAAACTTATTCAAAATCCTATTCTACGTACTTTCATTCTCTTAATAAATCGCTATAGAATGCATACTTTGCAAGATATTGTTACTTTGGGGAAAACCCCTAAAAGGAATGAATTAAATTCAGGGTGTGAGAGGTTTGTGTGAAGCAGTACATTCACTTACCTTAATAAATAATTATTAATCGCTTATGATTAATATTTAAGTTTCCGATTTCTAGATGTTAGCCTTGAAGAAGACTGTCGATGTTATTTATATTTGTGACCCACCCTATACTTACTTACTTACTTTATTTTATTCGTAATTTGACCATTACAGAAATTGTCACAGTGCTCAAATTTTTTTTTTCATCACAAAGAAATTGTCATATATAAATAAATAGAGATAAACATATAAAATATAAACATGAACCAGCATATGGATGCATTTGTCAAAAGCTTTGAATAAAACATATAAAAATTGTATAAACATTAAACATTAAGCAATTAAACAATATACACAGCTCAAGTATTTGAGGGTTTCAGTGGGTATGTTAATATATGGTATGGTGCTCCGATTTCATTCCTTTTATGTGTGGAATACTGGTGATGATCGTCAGTTATGGGCAACGCCTGTTGTTCATATCATGTTTGAGCAAAGTACTCATCCATGGAGTAGCACACCTTTTCCAGAAGCATGCCTTTCACCCTCCCACCGAAGAGATCCACATTCATCGTTTTCCACTCGGAGGGAAGACCATTGTACAGCCTCGGCCCCCAGTGACTCACACCTTGCTGCGTCGACACCAAACGGTGATATGGGACACCAAATTCGTCCCTGTGTCGAGTGTTATATGCGTGGTGGTCGCCATTTACAGGAAACTGGTGTCGATGTGTGTGGAAATATTTCAATATTTGCAGGATATACATCGACACCATGGTAAGTATACTTTCTCTCCTAAAATATCCCCTACAGGATTCTCCTGGTCTCAGGTTGCACAGAGACCTCACAGCTCTCTTCTGAAGCAGGAAGACCCTAGCTGCACTCGCTGATTCACCCCAGAAGAGGATGCCATAAGCCAGATGAGAATGAAAGGCTGCATGGTAGGTTAATTTTGCAGCGTGGTGGGTTGCAATTGATTTAATTCTTTTGATGGCAAAAATGCCTGATGTTAGTTTTTTTGATAGCTGATCGATGTGCTGTGTCCATTTCAGGCAATCATCCAGCGTAAGTCCAAGGAATTTGGCTGTATGGGTTTCACTACTTGGTTTAGTTCTAAAGACAAGTTCTTGTGTTTTTTCTGTATTTAATTTAAGTTTGTTTGCAGTGAACCATTCCTCTGATCTTCTTATTGCTGACAATGATCTTTGTTGAGCATCAATTTGTGTCATTCCATTTGTTAGAATGGAAGTGTCGTCAGCGTAAAGGCATATTTCAGCACTAAGACATTCCGGGATATCATTCATAAATATAATAAACAATAATGGTCCTAGAATCGAGCCTTGGGGAACTCCACAGCTTACTGGATGCATTTTCGACTTCTCACCCCTCCATTCCACTAACTGAACTCTATTTGTTAGGTAGGATTTGATAAGGTCCAATGGCTTTCCCCTAATCCCATAACGTTCAAGTTTCTGTAGCAAGATCCCATGATCCACCGAATCAAAAGCCTTACTTAGGTCCAGCATATTCATTTGTACGTACTTTCTCTGGTCAAATGAGTCGTGTATATAATTGATAGCATCCATTATACCACTCACCACTGATCTACCTTTACGGAAACCGTGTTGCTTTGAAGATAGTAGACCGCGCATCTCAAAAAAGCAGGACATCCTAGTTGCTATTACCTGTTCGTACACCTTTGATATGGTCGGCAGTATGCTGATGGGTCTGTAATTGTTGCACACCTTTGTGTCACCATTTTTATGTATTGGTAATACCCTAGCCACTTTCAGAGGTTCAGGAAATACTCCCTCATTCATTGCCCCGTTTATACATTCGGCTAAGTTCCTACATATTTCGGTGGCAACTTCTTTTAGAATGTATGTTGAGATATTGTAGATATCTTCAGTCTTCTTATTTTTTAGGCCTTTGATTATACTCAAGATTTCCACTTCTGTTGCTGGATGGAAATAGCATGAGGTGATTTGGTTTTTTCCTTTCATTAGTGAAATTGGTGAGACATCACTGTTTAAATTGTTTGCAATGTGAACTCCAACACTACAAAAATATTTATTTAGTTCCTCTGCCGTTAGTTCGGACTCCTTTGCTATTTCCCTTGACTTGATATTATTATTTATAATTTTCCACACAGCTTGCTGCTTATTGTCGCTGCTTTCAATATAGTTAGCGTTTCGTTCTTTAGCAATGTCTGTTGTTAATTTCAAGTACTCCTTTTTTTCTACTTTATACATTTCATAGTATCTCTCATCCTTAGTAACTTTAAATATTGTAGCCAAAGCATCTAACCTGTTTTTTGATTGGCCCAGTTTTCCCTGATTTGTGGGTGTAACTTTACTGTTGTTACTGTCTCTACTTATCCTTGTTTTTATAGGAAAAGCTAATTCAAAGGCCGCTAGAAAGATACCATGAAATTTGTTGAACATAGCAGCCGCTGTATTCGCACATATTGGCAAGTATAGTTTGCATTGTAGCAGTTCCCTAAACAAGATTACTTGTTCCTGATTATACGTCCTAGACGTTATTATATTCTTATTTTTGGTCTCGATCAAGTGTGGGATTTGACATTTCAGTAGTTGAGCCTTGTGGTCAGATATATGGAACTCGATAGTTTGTATGGTGTGCTTTGAACTATTAATATTAGAGAATATATTATCAAGACATGAGTCACCTCTCGTAGGTTCCTTTGATAACATTTGCAAATTCTACGATTCAAATATGTCAGTGACCATCTTCGCGGATTTATCGTTTGACAAGAAGTTTACATTGAAATCCCCCATAATAAATATATGCTTACTGTTTTCATTTTCGAGAATGTATACTAATAGATTAATTTTCTCTTCAAAGATTTCCATGTTTGCTTTTGGTGGTCTATAAACTGCTACGATTATTATGTTCAGATCGATAATCTCAGTAGCAGATACCTCAATTATTGCCTCAACAGAAAGTTGCTTAATATCCTCTCTTTCACTACTTTTCAAATGTTGTTTTATCAAAATTAATGATTCCCCATGGATATATGTATCCCTACAGTATGCACTACTGATGTAGTAGCCTTTTATATTTAGTTTATCGAGTTTCTCATATTTTAAAAAATGTTCCGTAATACACATAACATCAATATCACCTTCATGTGCAATTATTTCCATGGCATCAATTTTATTAGTTAATGATTGCACATTTAGATTTAATACATTAAAATTTATTATATTTGTTTGATAATTTGTCCTATTATCTAACATATAAATATTTACTTTCTTACTTTTTGTAATAAGTTCGTCTGCCAGAGATTTGTTTTGCATGTGGTTTGCTATGTTTTTGTTTGAAGCTCCGAAAAAACCTTACTTGAATGTCGCTTGGCCAGCGCGTAGAGTCGAAGAGAATGCGATCATCGATAGACGACGGAAAGCCAATTTTATAAGCATTATATTTCTCTTTTGTTTGATAATCAGATTTTAATTGTACTTCTAATATTATGTCATCCGTATTAAATTTGCTAATAAGTAAATTTTTCATATGTTCTAGACTAAAATCCGTTCTGAAGCGATCCGTGTATAACCATTTTCGCTCTTGTTTCTTAAATGCTACATTTTCATTACTATTACCCGTAATTGTTTTAATATTCATTTTTGATTTATCAGCGTTTTTGTATTTATCCCTTTTGTGCGCTAAGTTAGAGTTTTCTGAATGTCTATCATCTTCATCTAATATTCTATTTATCGCAGGTTCCTTACGGTTTATTATAATGTTATCATCCTTTTCGTTCACAGATGACTCTACAGACTTACTATTGTCAAGATTTTGTTTACATTTGCCTGCACTATCTTTTGTTTTGTCGGAAAATTCAATTGCTGTGGTTTGTTTTTGTGATATTAATGATTTTAATATATCTATTTCTGTCACGAGATTTTGTTTTATGTCATCAACATAATTTGTTAATTCGTCTAACTTTTGCCGAAGATCTTTGTTCGGCTCTGGGATAACTTCGTTGAAGCTATCATGTTCGCTTTCTACGTAACTGTTTTTCGTAATTTCAGCAATTGATTTTTCCATTAACTTTTCGTTTGTCTTTTTTATTCTTTCTTTTAGCTCTTTTATTTCTAATGTTGCTTGTTTACATATTTTACAATCATAGGTTATGTACTTACAGCATACAACTTTTCCATCTTCATCAACAAACATTCCTCTTATTTTCAATACACAGCTTGGGTACGTCCTCTTACACTCCGCACAAATCACAGAATTTTTTACCGCCACTGAACATTTATTACAAACAGATTCTTGTGGGGTTTTGTTCTTCGACGCCATTGTTTCAAGAATCAATATATATATATCTAACTCAGAGCATGAGATTACTAAAAGATGTTAATGCCCGTTTGCGCCACCCATTTTATAATTATCGAAGTTGTCACAGTAATGCACAATAAAAATGGGAAACACAAAAGTAATTAAAACAATAACAATTTATTAAATAAAATAACAATAGAAATGTAAAATAGAAAATTTGGTACAGTAAAGATGATAATTATAAAATCGAAATATTTACTTCACAAAGTATTATAGCACAAATATGAATAATTATTAAATAAACAAATAAGATTAACTTTTGTTGTCGTTAAAGAAAAATTACTAAAGTTTTACAATTTCATCTGGATTAATAATTGTAGTCCCACTAAACAAAGAAACACTGAATTTTAGAGAGACGGTACATAAAAAGAGAACAAAACAATAGGATAAGACTTATAAACTAAAATAATCTAATAAACTAATTGATCACGTTTGGTGCACCAATCTAATAAAATTAATAAACTAATTAAATATTAGATATACTAGAAACTACTTGATTTAATATATCAAACAAAATAAATTGACCAAGTGTACAAGAAAAACAGAAATATAAATAATCAATATTCAAGCACAAGATCTAATAAATATATAGATATACATACACAAAAAAGACTTGGTGTACGTGCTTTGTTGTACTCGATAATATTTTAGTTGTTGTATACAAAGAAGTTACTGACAGTTTGGTAGTTAATTAATTTCACGTCACTACAAAAGGTGGATAACGTAAATACCTGGCAGGTGGAGTTTGTAGTTCTTGCAGAGTTCCGACGGATGGCCCCCCAAATGCCGGTTCGGTCCGTGTCTTAGGCTTAGCTAGCGCTGACCGGGCTTGGATGGTAGATAGCGATGGACAATTATCTCTTAGATCCGGATTACTTTCCGTGAATTCGAAGACACTAAATGCTCCACAATCATTTAATTATAGAAAGAGGCAGATCCCATAACAGCGTATCCATAAACTTCTGGATATTTAGACTTCGATCTATTATAGATATATAGTGTCGCCGCAGCCTAACGGACTTTGACAAAGGGGACGACCGGTATTTGTAACTGTTTTACTACCACTTACTGTGTTGAATTAATTTTAATTTAATGTAATAATAATGAATGATGCACTAGTAATGAATGATGTACTAATAATGAATCATTTTGGACGCGCTTAGCCTTTTTTAAAGACTCGGACGTGGGAGAAGAATTTTCGAGAGACTTTGGGCGTCAGGAAGCCGCTGTTGGATCACGCCACCAGAAAATGCGAAATACCCAGTTCCATACAACTAACTATGAGAACTATTTAGATAACTTAGACGGACAAAAAATGCCTTCGTCGCCAATCTTAAAATTTGAACAAGGAGTCCTTCATAAACTGAATATTTTAAAACGGAATATATAAGCGACGCAGATTGTAATATTGAAAATTTTAAAACGTATTTTATTTAGAGTTTGAACATAATTTGAATTAATGCTGATTTAAAAATATTTAACGAATAATATACAGGGATGAATGAATTAAATGTTGGCCGCGTCTTTTTAAATGCAACAATATTCAAATAAAAAGTGCTACTCGCTAAGAGTAAAAGTGCTTCTTCCGGTCCGAATTTTAAAATTTCATATATACAAAAAATATTGCAAATCCAGTTCTAAATACTTTTGTCCTCTTGATAAGTATATATAGAATGCATAAATTACGACATATTTGCAAAAAATCGCTATTCGATAAGAGTAAAAGTGGTACTTCCGGTCTGAATTTTGAAATTTTTCTTATACAAAAGATATTGAAAATTATATTTTAAATACTTATAAATTCGTAACGTACTTGTCTAAAAAGCATGACTTCCGATATATTCGCAAAAAACTGATTTTCGATAAGAGTAACAGACCTACTTCCAGTTGGAATTTCGAAAAACTTTTTTAAGACAATTTGTCTCAAACTTAATTTTAAGTACATATCAATTCTTTATAAATTTGTTTAAACTTAGTAGTTGATGAAATATTGGCAAAATTCGATTTTTCCACTGAAGTAAACTGCTACTTTCGGTCTACCGATTTTACTGAAAACTAATCAGATTCAAGAGGAAGATTATACACGTAAATACAAAATTTGGAATTGATAGCTATAGCGGTTTGACCGCTATCGTGGTCACAGACACAGACATTTTTTAAAAACTACTTTTTCGGTATCAGGGGACTTCTGCAAAAATCTCGAGTCGAAAATTTTCATCATCACAATACTTCCTTATACTACGTATAAGAAAGTAATACTCAATCATCAACAAGTAAAAATGTGTTTTTAATGTCCACTAATAAAGTTCGCGAAAGCTTTGTGGCCATTTCGTTTAAAGCTAGTAAATTTTTAAGGATACGATTTGTTAAAGCTTAATAGCGGATTTTCTTGATAGAAAAACAAAGCGTATATTGTAATACTTTACAACGTGTCTGTACGGAGTTAAAGGCGTTTTGCCAAGAAACTTAAAACCTTACGATCACGAAATATTACGATTAAACAACCATCATGTCATTATTGGTATGTGTTGAACATCAGTGTCCAGTAATTTCGCATTAATGTATTCGAAAAGTACACGATCAGTATAAAATCTACAGAAAATGAATGCCGAATATACTTTATTTTTCGCAATGAGAATATGTCATATCATATCATATATCAGCCATATTTTATAACATAACCAAGCCATAACATGCGAACATATCATTTTTGCTTTGGTTTATTATATTTTACTATGTTATTAAATATACAGCATGTGTTAATTTTCATTAGCCATAGGCGGTTAATCCATTCAGTATGTGGCAACATAGTAACCCCTTCTTTCCTTTCCAATGCCAGCACGACCGATGCATGCTCGTAAGTAAATACAAGTTAGCGTGGTTAGCAGTAACTCTTCGACCAGCGGCTTGGGTGTTTGTAATGCGTTCAGAAATAATATTTACGAGTTGCAAGGATTTGTTTTTCTTTTTCCTTTCAGTAAATGCAGAGAATTATTAAGCTGCGTTCACGCTGCATGACACAAACAAAAGCGTAATTCTAATAAAATTAAAAATAAGGTAAATAAAAAAGGATTCTGAAAATAATAAAAAATTACTAGATCAGGAGATGGCGGCGGCCATTTGATGTTTCCCGTTCCAGTAATAAGATGGCTTTTATTGCAGACTAGATCGCAACGTGTTCGCAGCAAAACATTGAATGTAAAATCTGGTCGGGAGAAGTGGGAAGATCGGAGAAAGTCGTTGTGATGTCGATTGTTGCCGGGATTGGTGACGGACGGTGTGGGGTGGCACGGTGCCACGTATTACTTGTATACGTATAAATCGCACGTAAACATTGAATCCCTATATCTAATGAAAATTGACACATACGGTATTGTACGACATCACGAGCGTTAATGATCAGGCAAGTCCAAGCAAAAAGTTAAAAGTCGAAAATGCGAACAACAAAATAAAAATCTCTAAAACACTACTTCGGAAAATGAGCATTGAATACTGGAGATGTAGTATAAGGAAAATTCCTAATAAATAGGTATGATTTTTTGCATTTTTAGGTTAAATTTATATAGGTATTAATATTTGTAGATGTATAAAATTCTAATGGAAAATTTGCCGGGCTGAAGTAGGATGCAAGTGGATTTATTATGAATATTTGAACGTTGTCAATTTTTGATATGTAATTAGACTTGCGCCTGTTGAATAAATAAAGATGCTATAGTAATTTTAAAATGCTCAAATTATTTCCAATAATGCTCCTTGTTTACATAGTAAGAAACTGTGTTATAAGCAAATTTTGGTCTGTGTTGAAATGTGTGAGTAGAAATACTAACGGATTTGGTATAGGCAGCACCACAGAGTGCATTACTGTAAGTAACTAAATTAGCAAATTGTAATAGTGCCAAAGTGGAAAAAAGTACATCAAAAATGTACCGAAATACACAATGGTATAAAAAGAAAAAATATTTTCTTTTTATACCGTTTTATCTGCACGTCACTGTGTTTTTGATAGCATGCAAACAGAATTCAGTCTCAGCCACACAACTTTTATTTGAAACATTAGATATTCAATAACTTTGATCACTCAAGAGAAATTCTAGTGTGAAAATGTGGTAAAATGTCTTAATTGGAACGTGCCTCTAAGAAAAAATATGAACTTACATCGAGAAAGTATTACTATAAGAGCACAGAATTGTTTTTTGCAAATATTCTACAAAAGTCAGGAATAAAATACTTCCCTCAATAAATAAATAATCAATTGGCACCGTAAACTTCACATTCATCAGTTGAGCTCCAAAGAAATTACATCTCTTAAAGAAATGCAGGGGTGATTGTGATACAGCAAAATCTGCAAAGAATATACAGCTTGAGCGCGCGGGGTATGATCACCCGATGCTAGTCGATATTCTTCGGACATATATTCGGCAAATGATCTCCGCTAGCTGTGTTCGCCAGATATAGATATATAGATTTATTTTTCCAGAGTTGTTATTTCGTTATATTTACTGGAGAGAATCTCTAATTTTAATTTCTATTTCAAGGGTCGTTTTTATGTTATTTTATGGTATTCCTGTTATACTTATTTATAGTTTTTTTTTACCATGAAATTTCTATTTATTTATTTTTCTCTAGACATCTTAGTTTATTCTGCAGATGTTTCAGGCGGGTTGTTTTTATTTCATTCTAAAACCCAGTTGTACTGCTATAATTTTGTACACAACTACATTATTATTTAATTTCATTAGGATAATCATAATTACGTTATAAGTATTACAATCTTCGCGTTATTATCGACTTAGTTATCTAAGCAATCGTCATCACTTAAAGAGAAAATTTAATTTGTTCTTTTTGTCAATCTGCAAAAAAAATAATCAGATCACTATGAGTTCGAATATGAGCAGGCAATGCTAGTATGTTGTGCCGTTACTCTAATATGTATTATCGGACCACGTTTAGATGCGAGTTTACGTATACCATCGGGTGATCATACCTCGCGCGCTCTTGCTGTATAGCACGAATATTGTGCATGGCACAAGGCGCTAAGGAAAATTATAGTTATTTCCAGAAGTTATTTTTAATCATACTCGCGGTTTTGAATTTTTTGAATCTGTTGTACTTCATTTTGATTCAAAAACGCAGGCAGGAGTAATCCCCACTTAAGGAGCAATTTCAGATTGTGCAAACGCCAATTTTTCGATCATTATCAGGTCTAATAGTTATTGCAATGAAGTTTCTATACGTATGCGTCAGTTATTGAAGTTTAATTAAAGAAATATGCATATTAAATATTTTTTTTTTTTATTAATTTATTATTATAGATAGTTTAGTGGAATCTAATATTCATTTATAATTACTTTTACCTCTTATTCGTTCGCATGTATTACTTACATCGACTACTGGAAAATTACATATCATAAGTTACTAGAAAATATTTTTAATATAAATCACTAATTTCAAAATTATTCCATATATAAAAGACAGAACCATGTTAAATAGTATATTATGCAATGAGTATTTTATGATAGGTATTAAGAGACGAGAATGAAAATAATATGAATAATGAATACAAGTGTCTTAATAATAGCCATTAAATGCGAGTTGCATACACTATTTTTTCTACGACCCCATAATAAAACATTATTTTTTGATCATTGCATTTCATAAGTTGAGCGTAAAATTTTCCGTACGTTTTCGCGAATTTAACTGGTAATAAATTGTTCATGGCTACTAAGGCTTGTCCCATAATTTCTGCTGGAGACAAATTTTACATTTCACTGTCATTATCCCTCATTTTTATTGTTTATATTTTCAAAAAAGCACAAATTTTAACTACTTGCTTGTAAATTGCAGAAAACTGTAGCATTTCATTAATTTTTATAACTGTCAGATATGCAGTCGCCATATTGAATATTGTTTGAATGTCGGAATGTCGCATTCCTATTGGATATAAACTTGTATCTTAATGAAAAATCTGTATTCTTATTGGATATAAACTTGTATCATAATGAAAATCTGTATCGTAATGGACATCATTAAAGCACAAGTTCAGTATATCTAATAATACAATTAAAGTATGGGAGTAGAAAATAGTATATTAAAATACAAGTAACAGAAGGCCTTTCATTCCAGCATGCGCGCTCTTGTCCGAAGGAAAGAATGCTGGAATGGCCTTCTGTTACGAGTTTTTTTTTACACTATTTTTTATGTTTCGGATTGTATTTATATTATTTATTTGTGGAAAAATTGTTAAAAATATTCATTAAGGGAAATTTTGATATCGTGACGTAGTCGCTTGGTAGCACTGACTTACGAGTATATTTGACAATGGAGTCCATTCTAACACCAAAATGCGTGCTATAATAACGTTGTTCTAATACCGAAACAGAGAACTGTTTCCGCATCAGCTTCCGGACACGTGGAGATAAAAATAAATAATTATACGTACATACATATTTCGGTTAGACTAGATTAATATATTTATCTAAAAATTTGGTATATGCGCCTTTAACATATTTCAATAAATTCGTAAATGCTATATCTGATCTTTTATACTTGCACCTTTACTTAAACAGAATAAAAATAAAATTTAATGTTGTAATTCTTTTACAATATTATTAAAAACGCATTTTACACCTAATGTTTATAAGATTTATTAGTTTACTTAATAATCTCATAGATTTAATCGTACGTATGTATTACTAAGAAATATTTAACTCTTAAATAACATATTCCTTAAAGACTATTTTACTACAGAACACTTATACTGAGTGTTTGTGAATTAATCGAAGCAGTTTCTTCTAGTGAAATAAAGAGTGACTGAATACAATATGTGGTTTAATTTAAAAAATTGTTAGGTTGTTAGAGTAGTTGATTATGTTTTTATTGTTTTTCTAAAGTAACAACAATGATATAGTTCTGAATTAAGTCACGCTTAAATAGCTTATTTTTATTTTATTTGCAAACAAATTAAATAAATAACTAGGCATCTCACAATGGTCGATTTTCAGGAAAAGGTGGCCAAGAGTAGAAAAGTGGTCTTATTAAAGCAATATCTGAAATGAAAAATGGTGGCTATTAAAAGCACGGAAAACAAATGTTTCTAAAGTGATTTACTATTTTCAACAACATCAGACTCGTATGCTACAATATAGCTGTCATCAGAAATCGCAGTTGTCAAGCTAGCGGTTGTATTTGTGAAAGGAGTCAATAATAATTGGATCTGACATTAGTTATCAAAGAGGGGAATTTACCTATCGAGGAATTTTCGTATTGGAGAATTTTCTGTGAGTGAATTGTTGTTCTGGAATTTTCTCGGACCCCATTTTACTGGTTAATAAAGGTATGGCTTATGATTTTTATTATAGTTGTCGATTACTACATTATCGAACTGTTAGTAGTAGAAAATTTAGTTAAAGTAAGACTGGATACGATTAGGGGAGAGTAGGGTAATTAAGACAACCTAAGGAAAAAAGTCCAATAAAACAAGTTCCGTTTAAAAAAAAACAGTCTATTTATTTCTTAGTATCATATCATAATAAATCAGTTCAAAGTTACCACTAACAATACTAAAAAAAAACATAATGTAACGAAAAAAAGTCCACAAACAGAAAAATAAACATCGGCGACGTTAAAAATGCTCTGTAAACAAGTCGTAAATCATACACGCAGTACGACGTAGACAGGCAAAAAAAAGGTTGTATCTTCCCTAGTATACTCCCGGCTTATCGAGAAGAAAGATAGAAGTTTTCTGGTACATTTCGAGACTTTTGTATGCAGATATAAAAGCCGCTGGGATGCCGGAATGATTCATTCATTCAATAATATTCGGACAGTTCAAAATAAACATAAATATAAAATATAGTGAATGGGTGCAGTGTTATTACAGTTCTAGAAATACATAAATATTACAGACATAAATAGTAGTGATAGAAATAAATACGTGTGTTAATTTAAATTGTAGTAGTTTTAAGTGTGCAAATATACTGCCTGTTTCAAAATATTTGCACGAGTTGTTTATTTCGACCCCGAAAACGCAGCAATAACATAAATTCGACTTAAATAAAAAAATAAACAATAGCTTTAGTATTCATGATTACCCGACAGGCTGGGGTAATCACGAACACTGTATGAGGTAATTACGAACAGTGTGTTATTCAAAATTGACCAACACAAAAGTCTCAAAGAAAGCCTCTAGATGTAGATTCTCTTCTAGTACTTTCCTCGTGTGTCCATAAATTACATATAAAACACATAATCCAGTCTTCACTTGGGGATCTTTATATTTTTTTAGCGCAATAGATGCATAAATAGTTGTCTTCTGCATTGTGTGTTCATTTCCTTTTTTCTCTTCTTAGAATTTGTCTGCAAATTATCAGGCGAAATTTGAAGTTGTGTAAAATCATCAAATTTAGAAGACTCCAAAGGTAGAATAAAGGCTGTTCCATTTGCTGCTTTCTCTACATTGCTGATGTTATTAAATGCCTTGGTGAAAAAACCAGCATTTCATTTTGTGTAATACGCTCTTCAGAGGGGCAAAATATGTTAGGGTTGACGGTTGCATTGATGCCATGTGTGTGTGTGGGGGGGGGGGGGCGGGGAGGAATAGCGATATGATTTCATTTTGGCGACAGAATAGATAACAATCAAGACCAATTTGGCTGTCATGATTATCAAGAATTAACAATAATGAATTTTCCTTGGTTGGCTTAGCAAACGAAGTAAAATGATGTAAGCAATCTACGAATAAGTTTTCGTTTATCCGACCTGAATCACTCACAGCAGCAATCATGTTGTTATTACCTCCATGTAATAGCAAATATTTTCAATTCCTTTGGACATTTATTACGCCTGTCTCGTCGTAAATTCTTAAAAATCCTTCTGATTTCTGTTTCGTTAAATGCATTGATTCTATCCTTAAAGAGGTTGCCTCCGGTTTTCGTGACGAAATATTAGGGTGTCTTCGTATGACATTATAGTACCAGTCTTTACATGCCACTTCAATTCTTTTTTTCAAAATTGCTTTTGAGTTTATTTTTTTTAGCAAACTTGAAGACAATTTTTTGTACCATTTTAATAGTGAATCCATAAAAAGTTGGCTAGACTTAACAATAATCTATTCTTCCAATTCTTTTTCTTGGGAATCAGAGAATATAGTCTTTCTTCCACGTTTCGGTTGTTCTTGTTGTTGCTGTCTTCTTTAGTCGAGGCGCGCACCGAAATGGTACGTACATGGCGTGGTGACAACGTGGCATGTGGCAAATTTTTAACTAGTGAAATCAGTTGCCACAGCGCATATCGATGCGCGCTGTCGCATCTGATTTCACTCGTGTAAAAATTGCCACATGCCACGTTGTCACCACGCCACTTCCACGCCATCGCCACACCACTTTGGTGCGCGCTTCGACTTAGATGTCCATATAGAGTCATTTTTGGTACAAGATAAACAGTGGCCGCTTTTTCCAGAGATAATTTTTCACATCGTCAATAGCTTTTTGTAAATCTTCTAACTGATATTTGTGTTTTTTTTCTTCTTGTAATTACGAGGCAAACCAAATAAATACCTATAAATAACATAACCACTAAATAATAATATTTAAACGAACGAAGAAAAAAACTAGATATAACAAACGTACGTTATGGGGCGAACGTCCGGGATTACCCTACACAATTCACTGGCATTACCCCATAACACAGAAAAAGCAGAACACAGTTATATTTTGAGGTTAGAATCAACTAACTGCTAAAAAGTGAGATCAAAAATGTAGTTTAATTACAGCATATTTTAAGATTATTGTATCACTCTTGTGATACTTAACCGTTACTATAGGAAATAAGATAAATAAAAAAAATACATGATAGGTAGCGTACAAAGACAAAGTCAAATTTTCGCAAATCCAAAATTACTATGAAAAATTGCACGACACTTTGTCCAGCAGCATATATTTAACAAAATAAAAATGTGGAAACTCACTGGATCAAGTATATAGCACCAACACAGGCAATGTTGCAGAGCAAAAACCTATGTGACACGCTTTCTTCTACTCTTATTTCATCAGTCTAGGCCGCGGACACGAGCGAGCCATGACTCATCGCCCATGGGCGCACTATTGAGATGTATTTTTAAAGAGGTTTAAATTTTATTTATATAATTGGATAACAAGTGGCTGGTGATCTATAAAATACAAAATACCTTTTTATTTGTTCATTTTCTCTTCTGTAAGACTTGTTCTCTTTGAATTAAGTGCATTCATGTAGATAGAAAACGTCCTTTCTACATCGCAACCGGTTATATGTTCGTACTGGAAATATTCTTTTATTTCAGCATATTTAGCATACACAATTGCCGCAATGTTATTAAATCTGGATTTCTATTAAAAACTGCGTCTAACTTTTGCCGAAGACCACATCCGAAGTCACATTGGAATACTTGTGAAATTATTGATAGCCACATCTAATGTAGTTAATCCATTTTTACTTTCTTATATGTAGTATAAGTATTGTGATGACCAAAATTTTTGACCACGAAATTTTTGCAGATGTCCACGTTTTGAAGTCCCCTGATACCGAAAAAGTGGTTTTAAAAAAATGTCTGTGTGTGTGTAACCGCTGTAGATATCTATTCCAAATTTTGTATTTACGTATATAATCTCCCTCTTGAGATCTGATTAGTTTTTCAGTAAAATCGGTAGACCGGAAGTACTAGTTTACTTCAGTGAAAAAATCAAATTTTGCAAATATTTCGTCAATTACTAAGTTTAAACAATTTATAAAGAATTCAAATGTATTCAAAATTAAATTTGAGACAAATTGTCTTAAAAAAGTTTTTTGAAATTCCTACCGAAAGTAGGTCTTTTACTCTTATCGAAAATCAGTTTTTTGCGCAAGTCATCCTTTCTAGACAGGTACGTTACGGGTATAAACGTATTTAGAACATAATTTTCAATACCTTTAGTATAAAAAAAATTTCAAAATTAGGACCGGAAGTAACACGTTTACTTTTATCGAATAGCGATTTTTGCAAATTATGCATTCTATATATATTTGTCAAGAGTACAAAAGTATTTAGAGTTGGATTTGAAATATTTTTTGTATAAATGAAATTTTAAAATTCGCATCGGAAGTAACGCCTTTACTCTTATCGAATAGCGATTTTTGCAGATATTTCGTAAATTACGCATTCTATATGAATAATTTACGAAGAGTATAAAAGTATTTAGATTTGGATTTGGAATATTTTTTGTATAAATGAAAATTCAAAATTCGGACCGGAAGTAATGCTTTCACTCATAGCGAGTAGCATTTTTTTTGCAAATATCTCATAAAGTATGTATCCTGTAGGGATTTATTAAGAGACTTAGAATAGGATTTTGAATAATTTTTGTATAAAATAATTTTTAAAATTGTATGATTTGAAACGCTCATACGTATAAGAAAGTCGTGTGGTGGCTACACCTCATTTTTTAATTTGAGATTCGATTTTCAAAATATGTGATTAGTTTAGGCAAATTTCCAAAGTGCTCCTGAAGGAATAACAACTGATTTTTTAAATTTGGGATTTGTGTTAGTTCCTTGCACTCAGAACTACTTCGAGCGTCGTCATTTAAACATGTATCGAAATTCTCTGCATAAAAACTAGTAGCTTTCAGCCATGTTCCCCATGTAGTTATTATTGGCGAGGGTGGCAGTGACAAAGATGGAAGTTTTTCCCTGTAAAGGACCACTCTCGATGGTGCTTTTCGGAAAACTTTTTTTTATAAGCGGATACAAGTCTATCAACTTCCGGATAGGAGACTCTGATATATGCAGATATTCTGTGGAGAGCATGTGCTACACAAGTAATATGCAGCATATAAGGATATGTTTGCTTTAATAGTCTGCCTGTTTTTAACATATATACGGCACTGTCACTAACAAACAAAAGTATTTTTTCCCTGTACCTGTCGTCCGAATGAAGCATGTTGTTTCTCGTCAATGGTTTTAGCAATTGTTTCCCCGTCAATTGTATTTATAACTATAGATGCTATTACCTATGCGATTTTTTGGCATTCTGTAACGATATTTTACAGACTTTGCAATAAATATCGGAATCACTGACAATGGACATACAATCAGTATGACCCTCAATCCACCTCGCCATTGTTTCACAACGTATTTCTCGACGTTCTTCCAAATCATAGTAACATAAACAATGTTCTAGATCTAAATAAATGATAACTAAAAATGTATGCGTATATTATTGAGAAGTCGATTCAATGAAACGGGATTAAACAGGAACTATTACATAAATTACGAAGTACGTAATTAACAGTCAAAACAATGAAAAAACGGAACTAATGTAAGTATGAATAGGTATACACATATATAACTGTATTTATCATGCGAAATATAAGGTAAATACAATAAATTTTAAAAAACTCTGACGTTCCTATATCTCCGCCGATGATAATAGGATATTTACAACTTAAGTGGACTTTTTTGTGTTATTTTTCCGTCAACATGTGAGTCAATAACATATGTTGCAGTTCACCATATGAATAATGCGTGAATAATGCTATTCAGTAAATGTGTGTTGTTTACATTATTTCTTTGCTCCGTTGTAACTTCGTCGTAGTTTAGCTCGGTCATGTCCGCGGCCTATCATCACCCACCAAGGTATTACGATTTTAGTATTCCTGCATGCCATAGCGTTTATATACCTACTGCACATGTTTTAGTAGACGAAAGCCACACTACACCACTACATAATATCATGTTAATAACGAATGAATGTAATTACCGAAGTACGTACGGATACGTATAAGCTCCCTATTATCATGCTCTGACACTTACATAACATAATCTACTCAAAGGGAAATTATAATTGCTACAATTTCATATTATCATAGTATACCTTATTTCTGTAAATATATAAATAAAAAAATATAATATTGAGACTGCAATTTTAAAATAATACTGAAGAAAAATAAATACTTATTATTTGTAACTAAAAAATGTGATGATTTAATCAGATTTTACATATTATTTATTATTTGAAAATGTATTTCGCAAAGAGTTTTTTTAAAAAATGGTTGAAAATAAATTAGAATAATACTTTAATATTTATAAAAACACTAAATCTAATTTTCTAATAATTAATTTATTATTATTATTATATTATAAGTAATAATAAATAAATTGAGGGTATTGAGATTACCAATACGCAAACAGAATTGTGTTAATCTTTGACGAGGTTACATCGTGGATTTTTTTGTCATTCGAGTTTTAAATTTTTAGTGACCGAAACCCTACATTTAAAAATAAAACGATTCTACGGGAATTGTTGTATTAAATCATAATAACATTAATTAACATACTTCGAGAAAAATATTGCCAGATATTGCATAGATTCATGTAAGTGTTTAAAAGTGTAAATTGAAATAAGTTAAATAAGAAGAAATCAGTAACACATCAAAAAAACACATTAAAACATCAGAAGTATTAAGTATTATCTAAAAAGTTTCAAGGACTAAGAAAATGTAATGCAAGAAAATGAAATGTATAAAAGTAAAAATGTGTACATTAAGCATAGAACATCATGATTTATCAAAGACGTGCATTCAATAACACCAACAAATAATATCGACTTAAATTGCACAATTAAGAGAATAGGTAATGTAAAATTAGGATTAGGGCTGTCGCGTACCAATCATGTGGGTCAATTAGACGTTCCTGGTATATATAGTGTTAATTGTTAAATTCAGAGGGTTCCTCTACGATCTTTATTCGATACCTCGGCACAGCATGATAATTAGTTCTTTCGCAATGATTATTTGAGATCCGATAAATACCTACCCTTCATTTTATTGATTAAGAATTATTGCTGCTGCTTTCATTTATATGTCACCGATTTGAACTATAAATCGTATTTTTATGAAGAGCATATCTTAAGATTATGCTCAATGTATAGCCAACTGTAGAAACTTCTTCTTATAATAAATTAAAAGCGGTTTTTCAAATAAATAAATTTACCCAACAGACCTAGTGACAGAAGAATGCTAATAAAATAAAAAGAATCAAAAAGCCCTGACATCAAGAATATACTACCTCAGATAAAAGAATTTGATAAGTATTCAGGCTATGTTACAAAACATTTAAGTGGTCTAGTTATAAGTATAAATACATCACATACGGTGCACTCTCATACAAGAATCAAACAGAAACAGTTTGTATTCATTGACATTTTACAAACATCAAAAAGTGTTTTTCATGATATAAAACTACTTTCTAAATATAATTTTAAATAAATTTATTATTCTTCATTAAAAATTCTTAATTTAAAAACCCCTTATTCCCCCGTAACAGGATATTGATAAGTGTAAGAGTACATTAATCTATTACATAGTACAATCGAAATATATATACCTACCCAAAAATAAACAATATGCTCGCTTTGTGACATATTATACACATATATATCTGTATAATCATATTATTTGGTTACAGCAGATGGTAGTTTTGTAAAACAACATAAATGATGTATTTCTATATTTAGAACTTTTCATAATGTCGAAAGCATTCAATCTTTCCGGGACTCTATTTTAATTTGATTGATTTTAACCTCACTGACAGCATCTCGGAAAGGTTAACTGAAAACTCAATTAAATTTCCATTACTTCTTAAGTAGGTATTCTATTAATATCTACTCTAAAGTTAGCAATGTATAAAATGAAAGACACACTCATTATTGATTACTTTATTAGTTATTTACTGTAACGCTATGCAGTCATTGACAACACTTGTCAACAGATTTTTTCTTACATTGTAGTTTGTATGCTGCTATACCGAGTGCCCCAAAATAAATGACGTATTAGAAGTACTAATACTCAAAATTAATTTAATAATAAATTTTGCATCTGCTAGTAATTACCTTTTATTAGCGTGTAATAAAAATGCTTTCACATCATTTCTTTTAAGTAGGATAACTCTATATTAACCATTATTTGAAAAACCAATTCATTTTTGCTATAGCTTTCTAATAAGTATTTACTTACAAATAGTCCATTCCAATTATTTTTTATTTGCTCTTAGCCATGGAAGTTTGGCAGAGGCTCAATGACTGCATTAATTGATTTTTGATGAGTGGTAATTGCTGATATGAAAGAAGTATTTTATAAAAATGAAGTTTTTCTGAACTTATGATAAATTTTTGATATCGAAGCACATTCAGAGTTTTGACTAAGCCTATAATTTATGTTTTGGCATATTTGAAAGCTCCTTCTCAATCTTCAGTACGTGTCAATATCACGGTCATCATTCAAAGGTACCCAAATAATAATAAAATGTAAGATCTTAAGTATTCTACTACCTTCAGCTTAATAAAGAGATTTGCCCAACAGAGTGCAATTTTCTGTATATATATAAAATTTATAGTAAAGGAGTAAAATCATTTGGACTGTTGATCTTAATTGTCCAGAGACGGATTCTTCAAAAAAATCATTTTTATCCTAATGATAATCTTCACATGCAATCAGAGAAGTTGGATTTTCATAAAAGTTTAGTTTGAATGTATTTTGTCTTCTGAAGGATGATTATTCAAGATAACACATACCAACAAATTACAACTTTTGGTTCTGTCATAAAATAATCTATTTTTAATTAAAAAAAAAAAATAGAAACATTAATAAAAAGCATATTGTCAAATTAGGTCTAATTTCGTTTGAATTTTAATGAACACTTTTCGTTTATAACATAATTTAATGTATTTTTCAAATTCATACAATTAGAAATAACGAAATATAGCAATTTATCTTATAAACAGCATCCACAGCCTCGTTCCTAATGACACTAACATTAATTTAAATTGGGTAACGTAAGTATGACTCGCGAGTGGTACTTGTATACAATGAAATCAGACACATCACGTCTGAACTAATTCAGTCTGCGTTTTCTACGTAAACGGAACTACATTAGCCAATAGCAGGGCTTTTCGATTAATTGGTGCTTTGTATGTGCTGTTTAATTTTGGATTTATTAACTTAGGATAAAACCTTTGTTGACTAGTGTCATTATTGTTTCTGTTACTTAAATTCAGACACATTTAAATTTTCAATTTGTAGTGTTAAAATATATGTTATACAGGGTTGCTCATTAGTGCGTCAAAGTCCAATATAGGCGTTATTAAATAGTACTGAAGAAATTTATTTTATAAAAAGTGGCACAATAACAAAAAACACGCATTTTGAAAATAATTTGAATTATACAGGGTGATGCGTTAAAATGGCACACATTCGATTTTTTTTAAATGAAACAGCCTGTATATCTTTTGTTTTTCCTTATCTACTTTAATTTGTGTTTTCATCGATATCTGGGGTTTTGGTTTTGGATGACGCATTGTTGAGTTATTAACGAAAATTATAAAAAAAATGGTCGCGACAATGTTTATCATAATAATGTGTACTGTCAGCAAGATTTTAAAAATAAATAAATATCATCATTACAGTACATATTTCCTTTCATCAAGAACTGTTGGGGCCTGATTTAGAGACTAGAACAACTTTTTGCGATTGGGGATTAGAAATTGAAAGGATAACACCTAACTTCTTCCAAAAGGTATTATTTACTGACGAATCGACCTATACCCGACCTATGCCCAAACCGTCATAATCTTCATCATTATGCAATAGACAACCCAAGAATATTAAGAGCGACTGATAAGCAGAGGCAATGGACTATAAATGTTTGGGCTGGTATTATGGGCAACTTTATAATTGGACCACATTTCTTTCACGGACATTTAAATGGTGCGCAATATTTGAATTTCTAGCAATATGACTTGCCTCAGCTTTTGCAAAACGTTCCTCCAGTTCTAAGAGAAAATATGTGGCTTCAACACGACGGTGCTCCAGCAAATTTTGCACTAAATGTCCGACACTATTTGAATCAAGAATTCGAAGGTAGATGGATCGGCCGCGGTGGTCCCATTAGTTGGCACCTATATCGCCAGAGTTGACCATACTTGATTTTTTTCTATGGGGGTACATAAAAGGTATTGTATACCAACCACCTCCAACTACAGCAGACGATATGAGGCAACGTATAATACGTGCTTTTGAAACAGTTTCCATTGAGAAGTTGCAACACGTAAATAGGTCCTTTCTGTCAAGGCTGCAAATGTGTTCTATTCAAAATGGGGGGGGGGGTCACTTTGAAAATTTATTATAAATATTGCTTCTAACAAAATTACAGTTTGATACTTTTAGTCGTTTATTGGTTTTTGTTTGTCAAATCGTTTACTCAGTACACTAAATCGAACCGAAAACAAATAATTTAGAGGTTGTAATGAAATATTTAAAAATAACTCCGAAATTATTGGGTTTGGGTATAGGACATTATTAACAAAGATTAACGCAATTAACGCATCATTCCAAAAATTTAATAATATACGGGTGTTCCATTTGAAAAAAATCAGTAAACGCTCTTTGACGATAGCCAAATTGATTGCATCGTAACAAACACACTGTATAACAGTGGCGGCTGGCGCATAAGCGCTGCAGTGCTGCAGAGCTCCCAAAAAATTGGGCGGGCGAACCTGTATTAGTTATAACTAGTTTTCTTTTACATAATTTTTCCGACATTTCTGATGTTTATAAAAGCGTAACATATTGTTGTGAAAATTCTCCCCCTGTATATCAAAAAATTTGCATATTTTTCTACATCATCCTGTAGAGGACATCAAACCCTACAATTTGACATCTGAATCATCAAAATCCGATCAGTAGAAGCCGAGATATTCGCTTCGGAAATTCCAACATAAAATGTACAAATAATATTCAATAGGCGACCAGTGGAATAACCAATCTAATTCGCGCGATCGCTCACTTGTTCCTTATCTGGTCCACACGAACGGGCGCTCAGAGCCCATACAGACACCCGCGCGCCACCCCGCTACCACCGCGGCTGTCTAAAACTAATGCCTGATTTACCAGACAAATTCGCTGCATTGAGTGCAGCGAGAACGGCCACATGATTCGGTTTATTTAATTTTTTCGCGACAAAAGTCGGTGCGGCGTGTTTAACATAAAAACAAATATTAGAGTGCGCGTGCTTCTGTTTTTGTGTATTGTTGACAATTTATATAAACTCTGTGTATTATGGAGGTGGTCTTTAATTTAATTAATGTGAAGAGATTCTTTAAATATTCATACGAAGAAAAGTTAGAATTAAAAGCAAGAGGCAGGCCATTAGTAGATATCACTATTGAAAAAACTGGTGTAAGTAGAGGGAAAAATTATACACGTAAATTTAGTAGCGATATTTATTCAAAAAACGAATGGATTTGTGGATGCAACAAAAAAAATGCTTTATATTGTTTTCCCTGTTTACTTTTTGGTGGTGATAAAGCTTGGACTGAAATAGGGGTCACGGATCTAGAGCACTTGAGTTTGAAAATAAAAAGACATGAGAATTCTAAAAGCCATCTTCATAATTCTATGGAATTTGCGTTACTAGGGTCAACTAATATTATGGCTCAACTAGATTCTGCTTATTGGGTAAATATACAGAGACATAATGAAAATGTGTCAAAGAATCGGTATATTTTATCAAAAATTATTAATTGTATAAAATTTTGTGGAGCTTTTGAATTGGCCCTTCGGGGACATGATGAGAGCGATACTTCCGAGAATCCGGGGATATTTCGTGGACTTATTAATTTTTCGGCTGAATTAGATGCAACTCTAAGTGAGCACCTAAAAAATTGTTCGGTATTTAAAGGCACTTCCAAAGAAATACAGAATGATCTGTTACAGTGCATACTTGAAGTCTGTCAAGAACAAATAATTGAGGAAATTAATAATTCTCCGTTTTTGGCGATCATGGCGGACGAAACAACGGATGTTGCTGCAAAAACTCAAATGGTAGTTATTTTTAGATATGTTCGTGATGGTGAGCCAATTGAACGTTTTTGGAACTACGTCATTCCTGAAAAATGTGATGCAGAAACACTTAGCAAAACAATTTTAAGTGTTATAGATCCTTTAATTCAAAATTCACCTAACAAACTGATTGCACAGAGTTACGATGGAGCAGCGGTGATGAGCGGACAACACGCAGGCGTTCAAGCATTGATTAAAAAAAAGTACCCTTTTGCGCACTATGTACATTGCTATGCCCATCAATTAAATTTAATTATGTCTAAAGCTGCTTCTGCAAATTCGCAAGTACGTGTATTTTTTGGAAATCTACAAGACATTCCCGGCTTTTTTAATAATTCACCCCAACGAGTAGAAGTGTTAAACAAGATTGTAAACAGAAGGATCCCCCACGGCGCTACAACCCGTTGGAATTTTAATATCAGGACCATTAATGTTGTGTACGAAAATAGGGCCTCTCTCATTGAGTGTATGGAAGAAATAGAAGAACAATTCTCCAACAACACAGTCTGTAGTGCAGCCGCCTCTATTCGCCGTACATTAAATGATCCGATCTTCAATTTTTGGCTGACTTTTTACCATCATGTAATGCCCCATGTAGATATCCTGTTTAATCAATTGCAGCAAAGAAAAATTGAACCCACTCTAGTAAAAGACGCTATCGAAAATTTTGAACGCGGTATAGGCCAAGTTCGAAATAATATTGACAACATCATAAGTGAAGCATCAGATTTAATAAGCGATGAGCCACCACCAGAAAAACGCAAACGTCCAAATAACAGCAGATTTAATCATCGAATTTCGGCTTTAGAGGTGTGTGATGTTATTCTAAATTGTGCAAAAGATCGATTTCATTTTAAAGAGCATCTAGTAGTGGCATCACTTTTTTTTTCGGAATGCTTTGGAGAGTATTGCAGTAAATTTCCTGAGGACAAACTCACTTCCGCATGCTCCTATTATCCCACCCTTGATAAAGAAAGATTACGAACTGAATTGTCTGTTATTTACTCAAGAACTGATTGTAGATCTTTAAAAGGCGCACTACCTCTTCTAAAATTTTTAATAAAAAACAATCTGGGAGATACGTTGAAAGAGACTAGAAAATTATTAGAAATTGTAATAACAACTCCCATGACAACATCAGAGGCCGAACGATGCTTTTCAACACTAAATCGAATTAAGACGTTTCTCAGAAATTCAATGACCGAAGATCGTTTAACATCTCTTTCCATGCTATCTATCGAAAAAAAGTTTATCTCCGAAATAGACAATTTTAATGACAAAGTGATAACAAAATTTGCAAATCGAAAAGAACGTAGAATAGATTTAATTTATAAGAAATAATTTGTTAGTAAAGTAGTGCTTAGTGACTCTTATTTTTTTCTGTGACAATTGACAATCGTTCCAGAAATCCATTACTTCAGTGCGGAAGGCGAAGAAAGCACGATAAGATCGATGGGAGACAACCTCTTACTGCCCGTGCAAGGTAATTTTTTTTGTAAAACTTGCAGAACACCTTAAAATTTTTAGCACGAGCCGCCACTGCTGTATAATAAAATGAATGTTTGATTATGTTGTAGGTTCAACACATCCCTTGGCTACATACTTACTAAATAATTTTGTCTTAGATAATCATAATACTACCGCATAGAATTATTATGGTAAACATTGTCGCGACCATTTTTTTTATAATTTTCATTAATAACTCAACAATGCGTCATCCAAAACCAAAACCCCAGATATCGATGAAAACACAAATTAAAGTAGATAAGGAAAACCAAAAGATATACAGGGTGTTTCATTAAAAAAAAAATTCGAATGTGTCCCATTTTAACGCATCACCCTGTATAATTCAAATTATTTTCAAAATGTGTGTTTTTTGTTACTGTGCCACTTTTTATAATATAAATTTCTTCAGTACTAATTAATAACGCCTATATTGGACTTTGACGCACTAATGAGCAACCCTGTATATAGACGACTATAATAAAAATTGAATGACGTTTAATCATGTTTTGAGGATGAAAAAAATTTGCGAAAGTTAAGAGTCGATCTATGAAGACGCTGTACTTCCTCTTTATAAATCAAACGGAGATATGTATTATAATATGAATTCTCTTCTTCCTTTTTTGGAAAATATTACAGGATCAGCTAGAGAAAAGAACATTTTCAAACGTGCCCCGACGTTGTGATTTTGGTAAATTCTATTATTAGAAGCTACAGATGGCAGCTTGTCTTCGCTTCTTTCTCAAATAAACGACTTGGTCAATTGACATTCAAAGTGACTTTTATATTATTTTTATTTGTGTCTCTAATATTTGGCTACAAATATGACAAAAAAAAAACGAATCATCCTGTAAACATATTTATTTTTTAACCAAATGTTGTACAGATATTTAGGGTGTAGAGAGTAACAAACGATTACATTTTCATTGCATAAATCGCAATTGTTATAATGAAAATTCAATAGTGAGTTGATGCTCCATGCACGTAACCGAATACATTCTCCTACTCGCCTAGGCATGCTTCGACTTAGTTAGTTGATCTATGGACTCTTGTGGAAGCTCATTATAGGCAAATTGTAGGACATCATGTAGCTGTTGTATGTTCATAGGAGGGTTGGGTAACTTACCAAGCCTGCGACCCATCATATCCCAGACATGTTCTATGGGCGACAGATCTGGCGATCGTGCAGGCCAATGTAGAATACTGATGTTGGCCCCTTGTAGGAATTGTAGCGTAACTGTTGCTATATGAGAACAGGCATTGTCTTGCTGGAAATATTATTATTAGCCCTAGGATATGTGGTAAAGCAATCGATTCCAAAACTTCGTTAATGTATATTTGAGCATTTAAGTGGCCTCGAAAAAAATAGTAAAGGAGTTCCTCTTCCTCTGCTAATTCTACGGCAAAATTCAATAACTGTCTTTCATCTCTACGACGCCTAAGTCCGAGATTATAGTGAAGCGGCGCAGAAAGACATGCGGAACGAGGAGAGCGGTGAACTAAACAGCAGGGCACGGTGACATTTATAGTGGAGCTGTGGATAGCGAGGTGAGGAGTGCTGTACCAGGCTATTCTCTAACATTTTATTCAGTGTATTTCCAAAATTTCGCCTTTAAAGTTTCGAAAGCTTATGCTTGCAGAAAGTAGTGCCCTTGTAACACATGTCTTAAGTTTAATGCAGAAAAGAAAAAGGACCAGAAGATGGTCAATCCATCCTATAAACGTAGCGAGAGAAAAAGACGGAGAATTTAAACGCCTATATTTCAAATTAATAAAACATCCTAAGAAGTTCAGACAAATATTTTAGAATGTCAATATCAACATATATACAAATATAAAGTTTTAAGAGGGATCTCTACTGGACGGGCCAGTCCATTTGACAATGTAGAAAAATCATAAACATTATCACTGCAGGTGTCGCGATTTCCCCTTAAAATTAAGATCAAATTTCAACCAATGGTATAAATAATTACATCAATTTGTAGAGAAAACTCAAATTTACGTACGCTTAGTAGTAAAATTTTGAATTTCTTTTTATTTCTTTCAAAATAAATTCGACAAAATGTCTAATATTGACCTACTTCTGCTACTAATTATGACGATTTCTAAAATATTTTTAGAAAAAATATTACTAGGCGTACATAGATATTCGAATTCTCTTTCATTTGGTATAAAAAAATTAAAAATTGATTAATATTTACGGTTAATTTTATGGGGAAATCAAACTGTCTACAGTGGCCTCAGTGGCTGGGAGTAGAGATCCCTCTTAACCGTTAAATTATTTGAAGTACGGTGGGTGCTAACCACGAAAACGGCCGAAACTCGTCGTAAGTTCCCGACCGCGCTTATCGCCACTGAAAAAAACAAACATGTTTGTTTCTACCTGCACCGCTATTATACACCTCACTTCTCGCCATTTTCATTTGCTATTTTGGGATATTTCGTCGCTAATCCAACAATGTCTGTAAGACAAGCTGCATTGGAGTCAGGATTATCAAAATCAACAGTTCACAGAATATTACGCAAACATAAATTTCGTCCATATGCATTTTCCATAGTCCACCATCTAAAAGAAACTGATTTTCCAAGGCGAGTGGCGTTCTGTGAGTTTATTACAACTTGGGCGCAAGGAAACAATTTTTTTTTGGACAATATCATTTGGACAGACGAAGCGAAATTTACAAAAAACGGTGCATTTAATCGACATAATTCCCATTATTGGAGTGATTCGAATATACACGTGTTTAGAGAGCAGAATTTTCAAGATTCCTGGCAATTTAATGTTTATTGTGCGATAAGAAACGATGGCGTCGTGGCACTACACTTTTATCAAGAAAATTTAAATGGTAAGTTAGAAATTTTAGAATATTTCTAGGTAAAAATGTGCTTATTAACTTACAGGTGAGGGCTACTTGAACATTTTACAGAATTTAGAAACCGACTATTTGGACAATTTGCCGCTCGCCGTTCGTAGAAACCTCTTTTACCAACATGATGGCGCACCTCCACATGGCAGCTACCTCATTGACAATTTTTTGCAAAATGCTTTTGTTGATCGATGGATAGCCAACAACGGTCCTTTCCTTTGGCCAGCCCGCTCCCCAGATCTTGCGGTGCTCGATTTTTTTATTTGGGGTACAATCAAAAATCGAGTGTATAACACTCCCATAACAACCATGGAAGATTGTATGCAGCGCGTGAGGCATGAATTTGCAAGTTTAACACCCGAGTCAATAAGGAAAGCGACTCATGAACAACTGTTGCTTAGATGCCAAAAGTGTCTGGAAGTTCAAGGACGTCAGTTTGAACATTTATTGAAAAAATAATTGTGCTGTTCTCTTTAAATTAAACAATAATAATATTCTGTGAACTGTTGATTTTGATAATCCTGACTCCAATGCAGCTTGTCTTACAGACATTGTTGGATTAGCGACGAAATATCCCAAAATAGCAATTTCGATATTTTCATTATTAACGAGAGGTTTATTTCTTTGCACCATTGCTTTGACGGATCCAAAGTTCTTGAAATTTTCTATAATTTGTTTAACGGTACATTGTGATGGCTTCTGTTTTTGCGGATATCGAATAGAAAATGTGTCACATGTTCTTGATATAACTTTGTTACATTCTCCATAAATAATAATTAGGTTTAAATAATCTTCGTTTGTGTAATTTAAGCGCCCTGGTATAATAATTAATAATACTTCTCAAATAATGACAGCGTCATACATTTCTTTAGCATTTGATTGTCAATGCCGCCAAAGCCAACTAAGAGAAACTGAATTTAAAATTCACGCAGCAAAATTTCCGAATAGAAATATTAAATTGGCAATATTTCGAAAACTAAAAATTTTTTGCATAGATAACCTTACACAAACTTACACTATTTTTTAATGCTAAATTAAATAAAATTATAAAAATTGGGGGTTTCCATTTGAAAAAATTGATTTTTGGCATTTTTTTCAATTTCATTTTTAATCATATTTTTTAAACACCCTGTACTAAAAGTTTTCAAAATATTATAAAAAAACTATTTCAGTAGGTCTTTCTCAACAAGGACTCTAGTCCAAATTGAATAATAAGGGCTTCCTTATTAATTAAATATTAATTATTTTAGATTCTGCAAACGTCATTTTTCACGTAAAAAATTAAATAAGTCAAAAACAGTTAGACTTAGGTATAGGACGTGATACATAAAATTAGCCTAGAATCTTGTGTAGATTCCAAAAATGCAATAATACACAGGGTGTTCCATTTGAAATAAGAAAGTTGACATCTACTTCCTGTATAACCGGAAGTGCCGCCATCTTGAAAATATTTTAGCCGAGTTGCCCCCATCGACTTTCGCACGCCCCCAAATTTTAAAAATTTTCCTATGTGTGGTTTTCCATATATAGATCGATTTGGTTCCCGGTGGGACACCCTGTATGTATTTTATTGACTATTAGATAATACTATTCGCGGAAAACGGAAAATGTCAGTGAAGTGATTAAAATATCGGTAAAAACGAAAACTGATTAATGTAAAGCAAAGCAAGCACTTTTTAGAAATAGGCTATAAAATTTGTTAAACAGCGGTTTAGAGGGAGTGCAAATTAATAAAAAATCATTTAAGAATTTTACTACAGTGGGCGCTAACATTAAAATTTCGGAAGGTGTATAATTATTTAAGGATGTAAAAAAGTACAATATTTATTATTAAACTTAGTTTAAAAAACTAAGGAATCCAAATGAATTTAACACTATACGACATACTCAGAAATTCCGAGGGTTTATAAGTAACACCAGAATATGTAGTTTTTCAAAACCTATCCCAACTACGTGAATTTTTTTCTAACAAATGGACGAAAGGGTGATATACCTAATCGTATTCATCATATTATGGTAAAGTTAATATATTTTAGTAGAAATTAATTTAAACATTTCTATGAGGCTATAAGTAAAGATATTAAAGTGGATATTGGGCTGTTTTAGAAACGACATTTCTTGGATAAACAACTAATTATAATACTATGCAATAATATTTACATTTATTATATATGAAATGTAACTACTTCATTAAATACAGCTGATGTGAGGTGTATCAAAGGCATTTCTTGGATGAACCAACACATATTTACTCAATATTCCATACCGCTTTTCACTAGAGGTATGTCAGAATTTAGTAAACACACGTTGTACAGGGTCCGGCAACGAAGCGGGAACGGAAGATTACATGCTTATTTGAAAGTTAGTTAAGTATTTAGTCATCGGATATTCTTGCGCACCATCAAGCGCACGTTTTAAAAATATTTTGGTTTATACAGGATATTTCAGATGGAAATGCCAGACTAAAGTTGGAACAGCCTGTATATTAATAGATAAAATGATCCGCGCTTGAATGCTGGTTTTATCGATATAATGCTGTATAGGTCTAAAATTGATAGTTTCTGTGTTAATAATTATTTTACTTGATAAATTAATACATTTCAGTAGGCTATTCTGCATAAGAAAAAACAAAAGATCCAAAACCAACAGGATAGAATATTTTTTACTAGTATTGAGTTTCGTTGCTACGTGAAGTAAATTCTGTAACTGTTTGCGTTATACATTCACAATTTCGCAAAATCGAAGAAATCTCTTTCTAAATGGAACAGCCTATATATTTTTAGATCGTTGAAAAGCCCTTTTACTACGCTAGCTAGGATAGATCATTTGCTAATTATTACTGTTTAAAGTTGAATTAATGAAAAATGCTTGTATTTTTAGTAGCTAATTTGCACTTTAAAACCTTCTGTAAGGTCGGATATTCAACAAATAATCCATAAACGGTCTATAACAAGAGGAAACCACATTTAGTATGAGAAACAGTTGATTTTCACTCAGCAGTAGAAATAAAAGTTTGCGCTATTTTAAATAAATACTACTTATAAACCACAAGAGAAATTTTAATTAACGAAAGTTATAGCACAGTAAATCAAAGATAACTTTGAAATGTCCTTCCATGTCTGCTGCTGAACATGCTGTAATCTTTCTTGGCGAACATTTCTAAACGCCTCTCTTATGCGTTCCATCATATTTTCCCTTGTTGTAGGAACTTCCACATAAACTAGAGCCTTGACATATTCCCAAAAGTCTAATACAGTAAGATCTGGACTTCTTGGAGGCCAAGGGATTGGACCACTTCGTCCTATCCATTTGTCTTCCTTCCATCACACTAGAAACTCCCTAACGTTAAGGCTATAATGTGCAGGTGCACCATCGTGTTGAAACCAGAAAATTTGTCGGGTGTCGGCATCTACATGCTCAAGCAGATTAGGCAGTTTGTTCTGCATAAATGCCAAATACGTATTGCCTGTAAGTGTTGCATCGAAAAAGTACGGCCCATTGATATATGGGCCAAGTATACCTCTCAAGATGTTAAGGGACCATCTATTCTGATTGTCTACATGACGCATCCAATGCGGGTTTTCTGTTGCATAATAATGCATGTTATGTTTATTTACCGCGCCATTACTTTTGAAAGTAGCTTCATCACTAAACAAAATCTTTGTTAAAACATTTGACATTTCTCGCATTTTATTTAACAACCAACCACAAAAGTCTTTTCCTTTAATGAAATCATCTCCATGCAATTCCTGATTTAATTTCATATGGTACGGATGATACTTATGACTTCTTCAAATTCTCCGTGCGCTCCTATCTTCAATAGCTGTTACCTTTGAAATACCGTCTATATGTACTTCTATGTGGATTTTCCTGTATTGTTAATATTATATTGTTTATATTATATTGTTAATCGTTTTGTTCGTTGATTACCGGTTTATTTATTTTTCTCTTGTAGGTTACGCTACTAGTTTCTATAAATCTCTCTAATAACCTTTTAAATGCTTCCGGTCTTGGCTTTCTTTCAAGGTTTGGAAATCTCTCATCATATACATTACTTGCTAGTAGACAATTTCTTGTACACTCCCCAAGAATAAATATCATATTAACCATTTTTAGAATTCTAAAATTAGTCATTATAGCAATTTCTTTTAAACACTGAACGAAATACTGTCTAACATGAAGCGAAATTTTTTACAACTTGGTTATTAAGTATACAAGCTTAAAACTGACACCAGATAACTCGATGAGCAGTGAATCTATTGAAAAAGCTATATTATTTTATATTGATTAAATGTTTGCTTCTACCTCTGAATGAAAATCAACTATTTCTGATACTAAATGCGGTATCTTCTTGTTATAAACCATTTATGGATTATTTGTTGATTATGCGACCTCACAGGCGGTTTCAAAGTGCAAATTAGCTACTAAAAATACAAGCATTTTTCATTAATTCAACTTTAAGAGTAAAGAATTAGCAAATGATCTATCCTAGCTAACGTAGTAAAAGGGCTTTTCAATGAGCTTAAAATATACAGGCTGCTCCATTTAAAAATTACGAGATTTCTTCGATTTTGCGAAATTTTGAACACTCTGTATAACGCGAACAATTACAGAATTTATTTCACGTAGCAACGAAACTCAATACTAGTAAAAAATATTCTATTCTGTTGGTTTCGGATCTTTTGTTTTTCCTTATGCAGAATAGCCTACTGAAATGTATGAATTTAACAAGTAAAATAATTATTAACAGAGAAACTATAAACTTTACACCCATACAGCATTATATCGATGTAACCAGCTTTCAAGCCAGGATCATTTTATCTATTAATATACAGGTGTTTCATTTAAAAAAAAACAACTTTAGTCTGGCATTTCCATCTGAAACAGCCTGTATAAACCAAAATATTTTTTAAAACGTGCCCTTGATGGTGCGCAAGAATAACCGATGACTAAATATTTGACTAACTTTCAAATAAGCATGTAATCTTCCGTCCCCGCTTCGTTGCCGGACCCTGTATATAAGATTTATCTTTGAACGATGTAGTTTGGAATTTAATGTAATAAATGATTTTAGGAAGTTGCATAAATTTGTACTTTTATCATTTGCTGTGCGTGTATTCCTTGTCGATTATCTACCGTAGTATACTATCATACTTTTTTGGTTCCAGAAATTCCACAGAAGGACCCCGACGAAGATGATTCAGTGGATAGTGATGTGGAAGAAGTGCATGACAAAACGGATGAAATGAAGACAATAACGGCCATTAAAAACGAGATACCGCTAACTGTTGCTCAAAAGTTAGTATTCCATACGTTTTTGGTTAAAAACATCTAATTACCTTACCATTTCTCATATTAGTGTTGTATTTTAATTCTTAAATGGTAAGGCTATAATTGCATAGCTTTACCATTTTAAGAATTAAAAAAATTATGTAGAATTGAATATTACATATCTTTTTTGTTGTATGATACGTATTTAATATGCGAATGTAACGGGTGTGACGAAAGTATTCGGACTGGTTTAAAACGTTTTCTTCGAATACATAAACACAGTTTTAAGGGTAGAATATGGCCATGTGTTACCATGGTTACATTATATTTCTTACACGTCATTTTTCTTCTCAATTATAAAAATATGGCTTACAGATTAGAGCTTCGAAAGCATATTTATAATTTATATGGCAAAATGCCTAAACGGCAAATTTACACCTTTTTGAGAATGAAAATATTTCTCGATGTTATAACCTACCGAAAATTTATAGAGCACAAAAGATGCTGCAGCCATAAATCAAGAAAGACGTTTTCACTTTTCTAAAAACCATATTGGAGCGTGTAAAGACAAAAGTATCCAAAAGAACTTGAAAGAATTCCAAGATATCGAAATTTGGGACAAGAGCATTTTGCTGGAGCAAAATAATCGTGATGAAAAGTATTTTCCGCTTAGCAGTGAGGAAACTCCGGGCAATGCTGGTTTTTACACAAGAAATATGGATGAGACTCCTGATGAAGTAAAGTATAAAACAAGGGCAAAACTCACACAAAAAATGTTAGTCTGGTGCGCTGTTTCTGAGGCAGGTATTTGTCAGCCTTAAATAGGGTATGTGAGAAGAGAAGCAGTAATCGGCAATCTTTACATTCAACGTTGCTTGCCAAAATTGGTTGATTTCATTAATGAACATCATCCATATGATGATATGTTTTGGCCTGAATTGGCTTCACGTCATTACACCAGAGAGACAAAACAATGGCTGGAAGCGCAAAACATACCTTTCGTGTCTCGTGCGCGTAACCCGCCAAACCTGCCTCAACCTTATGTGCTTTATTAACTCAGAAGATCTACGAGAATAGTTGGGAAGCGCAAAACTTCGTGATATTCCTATAGAGTACTGCGAACGACGTATGCAAGGCGTTTGAGCAAAACTGCGTCACATTGACCCTTGAGTGTTTATAATGTTAAGTTTACAAACCATGTTGAGGAAAAACTCTTACCTCATACAAAAAAAGTAGCAAAAACACGCTTTTGCACCAACACGAAACGCCGTAAGATCTATAGCGTTCCATTTAGCCGAAAGTAGTAGTATCAGAAGAGTATCAGGCACTAATTTTACAAATAATTAGAATTTTTTGTATATGTTTCCAAAACGTCATCCAGATCAAGAAATGAATAAAAATGAAGTTATGTTTTACGCTGTTGAAAGAAGTTTTAATTACAAACGATCTTATGAACAAGGATATGTTATGTCACATTTCTGCTGGTAGCGCTTTCTTACCGCCAGGTTATGTTTTTAAAAGACAAAAACAAAAAGTTTGAATTCGAGAGCCCGGCATGCCTCCAGCTAGCTACACTAGCATTCCACGTTGCTTTCGGGCGACCTCGCGATCTCTTCCCGCAAACACCCATTTCCCACACTTTCTTAACTATTCTGTTTCTTTAATTTCTGCAATGTGTCCTCATTTTGCGCCATTAACACCATGTCATCAGCATAGATGAGTTCTCTTATTATCACAGTATGATAATTCATCCATGACTATTATAAATAATAACGGACTAAGTATCCCACCTTGCCTTACCCCGTTATTGGTATGCAACTCCTGCTACGTGATATGACCAGTTCTCACAACATTTCTGCATTTATTATAAAATGCTCTAATTGCATTTATTAAGTTTTGTGGTACTCTTTTTTTCTGTAGTACTTCCCATATCATATCCCTGGGGACACTGTCGAAAGCTTTCTGCAAATCCATAAAGCACATACAGAGGTTTTTGTTGTACCTTAACGTCTTAGATATTAGTTGACGCAAGCAGAGGTCTTGAGTTCTTCTATCCGCTCTAAATCCATATTGATTGTCATTCAGTGTTTCGTCTATCTTTTCTCTCAATCTTCTTTCCAGGATTCTTTCTTATATCTTTCCAACCTGACTCAATAAAGTATAGTATTATTTCCTTTTTTGTATATAGGAACAATTATGGCTATTTCCTAATCGCGCCGGATATCTCCGCTGAGCCAAGCTGCAGAAAATATCTTATGTAGCAACCACGTGCCCTTTACTCCTATGGATTTTATCAGTTCCATCCCAATTCCATCTTCTCCTGGAGCCTCACTAGTTTTTGCTCTAGCTACCGCTCTCTCTACTTCCCAAAGTTATATTATCCCTTTCCGCTTTCGCTGTCCTTTCTTCCTCGGTGCTTCTACCATCTCATTCAAGTATGGTTTTAAAATGATTTTGCCATACATCCGCTTACACATTACTGCAAATGCGAGACTAGTATTTAGATTATCGAAAACTAATTTGATGGCTATGGCTTCCAGAAATGTTCTTTTGTTGTAATTATTTCCCCTAAATACTGGTGTTACCCCACTGAAGTTAACATTGTGTTTTGTTGATTTAATATGATTAGCCAAAGAACATTTTATTGGGTTAACTCTGGAATCAGAGAGGTTTTGGGTGCTCCTTTCGCGCCATTTCTGGGTTGTTTGTTCCATATACTCTTTAGAGCAATCCTCGCACCTAACGGCGTATACAACATTATTAATCTGTTCCAGAGGTAAAGGTGTCTTTAATGCTGTATGGAATCTGACGCTTGGAACAGCGGATGTAAAAGCTATTTTAATGTTTGTATTTTGCATCAATTTTTTGATATTCTCACTAAGATTAGGTATATACATTAATGATTTATACTCCGTTATGTCGGTTTGATCCGTCGATTCCGAAGTGCTAGGGGCTTTTTTGTTGTTGTTATTAATTCGGTTTGTAGTGGTGAAAACTAATCTGTTTGTGAGATATCGTGGGTAATCGTTAGTTATTAATAAACCTATGCAGAAATTTGAGATCTTGGTTTATGAATCATTGTGACTTATTTTCCTTATTCAGTCCTTCAATGTTAGAATTAGGTTTATTTTATAATTCATTGGACATGCGGACTTATAGTTCAGGAGTCTGTTAGAATTTGAGGGTTTTCTGTACCAACCCAGTTTAATGACGTTGTCGTGCCTCATTATATAGCTGTCTAAGAAAGGTAAATTACCCCTTTTTTCTTTTTCGCACGTGTATCTCAGTTTGGTATCTAAACAATTAAGTAAGTCTAATGTGCTTTCTATTTGATCTGCAGGCAAACTGCAAGCAATGACATCAACATACTGGCACAGAAAACCAAAAGAGAGTGGGTCAACAGCAACCAAACTCTTAAGCAACTTATTCATAATTATGACGACAATTATGGGCGATAAGCAACTGCCCATCGGAGTTCAGTTTATTTGCCTGTAATACTTATCATTATATATGAAATATACTGAATTGAAAACCCATTCCACTAACTGAAAGAATTCTTCTCTCTGAATGTTAGTGTTGGGTGCCACAAGGTCTCAATTGTCCCTGATCGTATCCACAACTAAACCTATTGGGATGTTAGTGAAGAGACTCGCCACGTCAAACGAGACTAACACTAGGTTTTGTGGTATTTGCATGTTATTTACCTCTGCCTTTACATCTGCAAACTTAAAAAAATCATAAATTCGGAATTTGTTGTATTACCCAAACGATGTTTTCAGTATGGTCGCTAGAAATTTGGCAAGGTATTTGCTGTGACTGTCGATATTACTAACAATTGGTCTAGTGCACCTCTGGAATTCCATATATGCGTGGTGTGGCCGAATTAAATTTTGTTAGTTGTTTGTATGCACAATCGTCAATATAACGTTTATTTTTTAGATCTTTCACTAGTTTTTTCTTTTCCCTTTCAAAGGAATATGTGCGGTCAGGAGTTAAAGGTTTGTAAACCTCGCCATCTGACAGTAATTCATTAATTCTTTGGCCAGGATGTCAATAACACTAGAGGGAATCTCCCTGTCAGTCAGATTAAGAAAAAGACAATCATGATAAGTGTGTTCTCGTTGCGTTAGTGTTGTACTGGTATTACTCGCTGACTGAGCATTGTGTGTATAATTTGTTGGGGTTTTGTTCAAGTGTTTCATTGTGGTGTGTGTATATTATGTTATATGTGAGTGTTGCCTAAGTTTAGCGAATTTAGTTATGATTTTAGTTTTACTTAAGTTGCATATTTTATTGTAACTTGCTCTCTGTGAATCATTGAAACTACTGTACGTACCTCTAGGGACATTTCTGTATACCAAATTCATGGATCGTTCCCTCACTTTAATTAATGTATTTATGTGAGTATAAGTGTTATTAATTTCTAAATTGATTATGCGTTTCTTGCAATTAACTACTTTCCGATGAAGAACAAGAATAATTTTACCGTGTTTTCCCAGACACGCCATCTAGTTTCTTCAACCTGCAAACATATGTATAATTCTTTTTCATTTCAGCCAGACAGTTTGGGTTAAATGATTTTTACACATGGAATACAATTTATTTTACTTATTCAAATATCTTTGTTACTTTAGAATTCCTTTAAATGTAGATTGCCAACAATGTTTTCCTACACCGGTGCAGGCCTCAAGACTCACCGCTCTTTTCTATTTCTGGTGAATACGTACGTTTGTGTCCATTTCAAATCTCCCAACTTTCATATTCATTTTGCTGTTGTATTACCTTCAGTTCTTATTAGGCGGCCCAATCCGCTTAACTGATTTTATTGAATTTCAGTCTCTAATGCTTTTCGTTTCTTTTACTGGCAATATACTTTTACTTTCGTTATTTAGATTTCAGGCGTCGGATTCTCAAGTTAATTCACGAGTAATACACAAGTAAAAATTGTACCTAGCATTTTTTTAATATACGTGTCATTCAGGGTCATAAACTTCACCTCCTGCTTTCATGTTTTCATACATGTTGCTTCATCACAAATGTTTAATATTAACATGTCTTTTGACGTCATTGTTATGATCACCTATAAAAGCTTATTATTTACTGATCCTCGTACTTATAATACGCTCAATGCGTATATATTTCTGGCGTCCGTTTTCAATTCCTTCAAGAAATATAATTTTTTTAAAAAAAAAACATTTAAGTACCTTTAAAAAATAAAATAAAAAAGTAATGTATGAAAGAGACATGTTGATGGTATAATTAATAGTATACTTTTTATTATTTCCAGAAAACTGTCATGCAGTCAACAAAACTTCTTTATGATGCTTGATGAAAAAATCGAAAGTGTAAGTATGTACTTTGACTACTTTGTATATTTTTATTCAATATTTTGTCTATCTTTTGCATTATTTGTTAGCGTGATGCTTAATCAAATTTAATACCATAATCATTTGCTTAAATAATTAATTTCTTTCATGTTCAATGATACTACTTTGAAAATGTTTAAAATTACTGACATCTGCCAATTGCATAATCAAATACGAAGCTAAAATAGGATTGCATACTAAATTATTTAATTCTAAACTGCCAGGGGTGATTGATAAATACGTACTCGTGTTATTTTTTTTAGAAAATTTGTAATTACGTATCTTTCAATATAATCCCATTTTAGCTCGAAACACTTGGTTCAACGATATTTCAACTTTTACGTACATGTTTTTCAAAAATGGGATTTGCCAAACTTTCGTAAATAGGACGTTAGTTTCGTCGATGATCTCCTTGTTCTTTGTGAGTCTATTCCTGTCTAGCCATTCTTATCTATTCCCAAACAAAGAAACAAGAAAACGCAGGGGGCTAAAATCTGCAGAATACGGCAGACACTACAGTAATTTCTAGTCTAAGTCAAACAATGTTTCTGAGGCGACCAGGGATGAGTGGGCCGACCCATTATCATGGGGGATTAGCACTTTTTTCTCGACAAGTGGGGACGTTTC
The DNA here is from genome assembly GCA_963170755.1 of Amphimallon solstitiale. Taxonomy (NCBI): domain Eukaryota; kingdom Metazoa; phylum Arthropoda; class Insecta; order Coleoptera; family Scarabaeidae; genus Amphimallon; species Amphimallon solstitiale. The sequence continues at coordinate 7,328,047 of OY720682.1, forward strand.
ATTATAATACTGCCTTACATACATTCAAATATGATGCATAAAATCTCAGCAAATTATCTGATCTTTACTTACCGGTCAGCCATTTAGGTACAATAGACTTTATAAGACGATTCATCGCTTGGTTAGATGACCGGAATGCTCTTGATGTAGGACGAACGTACAACCACCCTTGAATTCATTGAATCATCCGATGGTACTGTGCCTTCTTCATAGTTGTAAAAAACTCAAACTTGCTCATTTTCAAGAGCTACAAAAAGAAAAATACACAACGAGTTTATCTGACATTTTAGCGATGATATAAATATTAGGAAGACGAAATGGATCTGCGTGATATAAGGTCGTCACATAACATCGATTTACATTGAAGAATTTGATTCTGGTAACCTCAAAATATTGATCCTGAAGTAACGTCATCTAATATAACACTTTAAACATTAACTTTACAATAACTAATATTATTAATTTTAAAATAATGAAATAGAACGAAATAAAATGAAAAAAGTGTTGCTGAAAATGAAGTTGTTGGGTAGTTTCAAGAATAATAATTTTACTTACGTTTCTAATTTTTTATAACAATTATTAAGGGTAACACTAACTGGGGTTCAATTACGTTCTAAAGTATTTGTTTGGATCTTGTATATGACTTCATGGATTTTAAAAGATGTTACAATACTACCATAATTGATGCTTTCAACTGTATTGGAAGATTTTCAAGCTTTTACTATTCCACGTCGCAATATTTGTCTCATAACATATGCAACCACTCTGGCATCAGTAACATCACTTGCACCTCCTTAAAAGTCTAATATGTGGAGATATTTCTTTTACAGAATCGGAACTAGATGATCTTGTTAAGACAAAATAACTTTGTTGTACAGTATACTCAAATATTACAATAAACTGATATACATGCATTAACACTTATTAAAAGAAATATACTACGTGATCGTTTTGAACTGCCCTGAGTTGGCGACACTGATTTTAATATGGAAACACAGTGTAATTGGCAAGCGTGTTTATTTATTTTGGTGGTTAGGTTTACTGTTTAAATTTTTACTGTAATAAATGTCAATGAAATAGGGTTAGTTTTAAGTCTTTTCGACATTGCAACCTAAACACCAACTTGATATAGGTAATGGAGACTATTTTCAACAAAAACACATGTGGATTCTCTGTTGACCAGGTACGGTAATTTTGAGAGTTGATATATCCCGACAAATGGATCCAAGCTTCATCTGGAAAGAAAGTGCCATTCAAGTTTTCTTCATGTAATATTTCATTAAACCAGTTGCAATAATTTATCTCTGCTCAAAGTGATTGCCCCGTAAATGTTGTAGTACAGAAACTTTATATGGGTGCCTATGTAAGTTTGTTTTCAGTGCCTTATGAATACTTCCGTAAGAAGTACCTACAATTTAAATACATAATTGTGTATAACAAATTACGTTTGAGTTAATTAGATCTCTTTAGCAGTTTGAGCAGACAACTTTCATACAGATTTTGTGGGACTAACATCCATTCACTGCTTAATGTTCGCGACAACATCTTCAGGAAAAACTGTTGGTGCTTTTTCTGGTTTACATTTACAAACACTCCCTGTTTCCTTAAACCTCTCAATCACCCTATTGCGATGACGAGTGAATGTGTCCAAGTTTATTTCCAGATTTGCATATTCCGTTGCAAATTGCTGAAAACACGATGCCAATGAATATTTCAATGTTCCACTGCGAAAGTGCGACATTACGATAAACGTATCCTATTGTATCGTAAAAGGTATGGTATACAAGGTATATTGTCTTGAAATAGACAGAAAAGCGACAATAAAACAATGCAAATACGAAAGTACAAGACACTTCAATACATTATAGTTTTGACATTTAATTGACATGTAAATTTAGTATGGACAATTCACGGAAGTAAATATTTCTACAGAGAGATCGTAAATGCTTGACCGTGCCGTGCCGTTTCATCGATATATCAACTTGAGCACGAGGTTGCCACACGTTCATTGTTGTAGTGTGAATATTTAGTTTGTTCTAACTTCGCTAAAGTGGCTGTCATTCCAATATTCTGTCATTTATACATATTTGTCAGTCATATAAGCTTTGTCGTTTCTTTGCCCCTTGGTTTATTGCGTTTAATTGAATATTAGAAACTGTCTTTCTCAACGCGATAAATGGCACATTTCGTTGTTACTGTAAATTTTTTGTTCGAGTATCATTATCATTTTTGCTTAATTTTAAAGTTGCCTTGAAATCAACAATGCCATTTACGGAAGAACAAGATAAATTTATTGTGGAGGCTTATTTTCGTAGCGGAGAACTATTACCGAATGCAGAGTGGAAATATTCCACTGAATCATGTAGAAACAGTGTCACACTCGATTTCCAGAAATGGAATTCCAACATGATATTTTTGCAAGATATGTCAACTGTCTTATTAGTCGTTATCGAGAAACTGGCGATATATCTAAGAAACACTCTTCTGGTAGACCTACTTTACTAACAGGAGAAGTGCTAGAAGATATTCAAGAACGGCTGGACGTGAGTCATAAGATATCATAAAGGCGACTATCAGCGCGGATAGGTCAAATATTACTTTTTTTGATATACAGAAAATTTATTATTCTGATTTTATGTTCATAGAGGACTATCTTATGGAACATGCCATAAAGCCACTAAAAAACTACACTTACATCCATATAAAGTATCTGTTGTACAGAAATTGTTGCCAACAGACTTTGAGAAACGCATACAATTTTGTACGTGGTTTAATAATAATCTTGCGGATGATAATTTTTTGGACATGACATTTTTCTCAGACTAGGTCTGGTTTCATCTAAGTGGATATGTCAATTCCCAAAATTATCGACACTGGTCATCCGTAAACAAACATGTTTTTATTGAAATGCATCATATTAAAATAGGTGTTTGGTCTGCAATATCACGAAGAAGAAGAATAGGGCCTATTTTCTTCCATGATACAATAAATGCAGAACGATATAGAACACTTCTTTTAGAACCATTTATTAGACAACTTGATGACAATGAAAGACAATTTGGCCATTTTCAGCAGGATGGTGCTACCGCTCACGCTGCACATGCTACAATTAAATTCCTTCAAAGGTATTTTAATAATAACCGACTGATTAGCAGAAATAGATGGCCTCCTAGATCACCAGACTTGACTCCTCTGGATGTTTTCCTATTTGGATATTTAAAGAACAGTGTCTTTAAGACTCCACTACATACATTACCAGAACTACAATATGCTATTACAAATGCTGTTAACAGTGTAACAGAAGAAATGATCCCAAATGTTTTCAATTCTCTCAAAAGACGTATAAATGTGTGTCTACAAAATGAAGGATCTCATTTTGAACCTATGTCATAATACATATTTCTAAATATTATGTATTGTTACCTATATGCAATATCGATCTTTGTATTAAATTATTTTTAATAAAAATACTTTCAATTATTGAATATATTTCCTGAGTTATTAAAACGAGTAAATTTAACAAAAATGCTTGAAAATAGTTCATACCTAAAATAATAGATGCGGCACGGGCGAAATTACAATTCAGAATATGATATATGCGGCAATTACACCATGACTATGAAGCGGCAAGGTCAACCATTTACGATCTCTCCGTAGTTTTTGATAATACTGCGACTGACTGTTTTGTTGCTAACCCAGGACAGTTCAAAATGATCTCGTTGTAGAATATATCCAAATAACATTGGCATGGCAAATGGTAATATTCACTAAAGTCATTTTTTCCGTGTATTTCAGTACGTATTTGTTGTACTTTTTCATTTTGGCACTATTACAATTTGCTAATTTGGTTAGTTACAATGACGCACTCTTTGATGCTACCTATACCAAAATTATTGTATTTCTACGACCACATTTCAAAACAGACCCAAGTTTGCTTTAACACTAATTAGTTTCTTGTGTGTCTTTATACATCTACAAATATTAACATTTAAATTTAAACTAAAAACGCAAAAATACTTATTTATTATACAAGGGAAAAAAGTATTAGATTTTAGCTCGAGGTAAGGATAAAATACCGAGAGCTAAAATCTAATTTTTTTCTCCTGTATAATACACATTTTTTTTGTCTGTGATGTGAAAAACGACGATTTAATATTGAAAAAAAACACGTTAATACTATATATTAAAGTCAGAAAATCAATCGATGTGACATTTCAAGTGACATTACACCTGCGTTGCTAGGGAAACCTGTAAAGTATTCAAATATCTGTCAATTTAACCGGACAGAAAGTGAGCACTTTCTTCCCCGGGCAGAAAGTGAGCACTTTCTGCCCGGGTTAAAAAAAGTGACATTTTGTTACCTGTCAAGAAAGATAAAATGTCAAACTTTTTTCCCGTCACAGAAAAAATTATAGTTATTTACCAATAATAATTCTCCTTATACAACATTTCGGATAATCAATGGTATATACTCGCCATAACTTCCAAAATATGTTATAGTAAATATGTAGCGCACAATAATCAAATGTCAATAACAATTGATTGAGGGTTTGATATAATTCAATCATACTGCATATTTTAAACACGTGGTTTTAAAAATACACAGCGCTTACCAAGTAGCTTATATTGCTTATAGGGATCGATATTTTTGAATCAGAAAAATCTCGTTATGTGATGGCCTTATATCGCGCAGCCATCTTACTTCAAACACGGGTACTTATCAATCATCCATCGTGTGTAATCTCACCAATAATACATTAGCGTTTACTTTCATCAATAATACTAATTATTATTATGTTTATACTCAGGGAAGAGATTACGATGATTCCAATTCATTGGAGACGGCCATCGAAAACGCACGTTTAGCATCACTGCTGAAGGATTGGGAAACGGCCAGCTCCGGATCCCGCTCATTAGAAGGCACCCCTAAAAAGAACACATTCCAAGCGGCGAATGGTAGATGCGGTGTTGTCAGCTCTTCCGTCACAACCAATAGTAACGTTAAAGTTGTCGAAAGGCGACTCTATACTCGTCAAAACACTTCGCCAATTCCTCAGAGTGTCATTCATCAATCTTACGGAGTCACACCCATGACAACCCGTGAATGTAGCCTGGCTTATATTCAAACCAATAATTCTTCCCCTTCCACTTACCTATCCCATTCGTTTAACGATTATTCTTATCAAGCCTTTAGTCCTCTTTGTACCAATCTGGTAAATAACGGTTCCGTCAATGTAAAGACGAACGACAATCACACGCCCCGTTCCATCAAAATGTCGAAGCAAAATAGCATTCCTTACGATAACAATAATTCACGATCATTCGACCAGCAACAGAAGGCAATACGTAAACCCTGTACCAACGGAGATCTGATACAACAACAGATGCAAATCGAACAGGTGCAGTATAGACAAGCTAAAGAAATGGCGCAGTATAGATTGATGAAAGAACATCAGCTTGTGCAACAGCAACAGCAACAAATGCAACAGAATCATATTATGTTAAGGAATTATCAAAGTAGTATTCATATACCTATGTCAGTTGCTCAGTCGTATAAGGAATCATCAAATAAAAATCAAATAGAAAGGTAAATACAGAATATTTTTGGCCTGACATGTTGAAAATAATAATTTAATTATATAATTATATGTACCTAAAAAGCCAACCATAATTTCCTAGTTGAATGAACATTTACGGACTTGCTTACCAATTTTTAGCTAAAACACTCCTTGGTGGTTCCCTGGTATAATATTACTGGTTTTTCTTTACTAATCCCTGATTCAGACAGTTCGTAGTTTATTAGTTTAAATTGTAATTACAGCTGTATTAGAAAAATTCCGCGAACAATATTAATTTGTCACAAAGAATTGATAATTTTCCTAAATGATAACTTGCACTTTTTCCTGTCATAGCCGAGTCAGTTTTGTGTTTGTTTACCAGTAGGTATCTTAAAATTTAATAGGGGCTATATAACAATTTTTTGAAAGAATATTGATATACGAAATATAATGGCAACATTAAATATAAAATTTACTACACTATCAAATCATTGCTCGAAATGCCCTCTCTCTCACACTTCTTATCGACGGATCAGTACGAAATGCAAACTCCTGCTCAACATTATCATTACTATTTCATTTCTCCTCTGCTTTTTAATCCTCGCAGACTATCTACTTTTCTAGTATGGCTTTATTTTTTAAACAATCGCCAACAGGAAATCGAAAGGCGTTAGGTCAGGATATCTAGCCGGTCAGTACTGAGCAGGAAAAAAACAAAAATAAAAAAACTTACAGAAAATGTTAAAATGCCAATTTCTTTTATGAATTACAAAATTAGTCTCCCGGCATTCAACAATCTTTTAAGTTTTCAGTGTTCACTGATGATTTTTCAAAGTACGTATATTGTAAAGAATGTAAAATTCATTCAAATTAGGAAGACAAAAATAAAGGTTGTCCTTCGAAAAAAATTGATAATGTTACTATTCCAAGATCAAAAGATCTAAATCTATTCAAATACAGGAGAATTTCCACTTTTTGAAAACAAAATCTTTTTCAGATCTTTTCTGAACAGCAAAAATTACAACATAATAAATTTATTTCAAAATTTATAAATTTATTAATTCTATTTCTTCCTCTCAACCTATCACGTTCACTACTCTAGGCTAAATTTGCAACTTTCATGTCTAAAAGTATAAACTTATTTTCTTTGTTGCTTGTCTTTCATGTTTATTTGGCCAAGACATTTATCATAAGTAAGACACTTCAACATTTTGTGTATTTTTTTCTATTCGAATCCTATGCAATTAATATTCATTGCTATACTTATTTTGCACGCTGTTTCTTATCATTCACTAGAACATTATATTTAAAAAATTTTGAGTGCTAAAAATATGTTACTGGTGTTGGTAAACAAAGTCATCCAAGGCATGTAAGTCTTTCATTTATTGATTTCTAACGTTAACTTTAACGTAGTATGTAATATATATATAGTAAATAGAAATTATTTTGCGAATGTAATTAAAAGGAAATATTTTTTAAATACACTGCTCAAGAAAATTTAACTAACATATATTATTAACTGACATTCTTAGAACAAAGAACGTAAAAAGCTAGAGAATATTGGTGCCTTATTTGCCCGTCATGAAGTTTAGTATCGCGTTTCCAATGTTTAAATTGTCATTCGATGTGATCAATCAGTCTTATGATATCTGGTTAAAATACCTTATAAACCTTCTTGGTTTTAAGTCAACCTGCTGTAACCTATTTCTATCTGTCTGGGTGGAAACTGTTAAACGACGAGTCCCCCAAAAGCCATTACATCAGACCTTGTCCGCTTATCCGCTTAGTTTTTTATATTATCTAATTTCCTTGAAGTATAAGTAACTTGATATTGATCACGAGTTAATGATTATATAAGTAAAGAGTGAAAATTATAAATAGAGATTTCTGTCAATAATAAAATCTAAGTATGTATTCGTATTTTTTAAACGTACAAGTTGAGGGTATGAGGGTATGGCAAGTTCACTGATGTGTAACAAGGATAGAAGAGTAGTTGCCGGTCTGGGTTGTTTAGTCTGTGATAATAATACTCATACACCCTTTGACATTTGTCATAATTACATACATATTTGACAACAACGCTTGCCTACTAAAAAAAATAGCTAGAATAAGTGTTAAATAAAATAACGGTATAGAAAAGTTAAATTTATTATATTTGTTTATGATATACACGTTGCATATGGCTTTCACTACTATTTTTGTAGTGGGAGCTATACCTATATCTTGAAATGTTAATTAATTAGTTTTCATTCTAAAATTGTTTCGGTCGATGTCATTTTGTAATGGCTGTATTTCGTACCAGCTCTGTCGGTTGCTAAAACGATTCTACTACACCACAAGTTATCATTAAGCGCATGTAGTTGCGATTTCAGTCTTTGTCGGTAGATTGTGTCGAAAACCATTGTTTCACCTCCAGATTGACGTCATTATATGGTGTATAGCTACTATATTTAGGACAGCTGACTCGTCGGCCATTTTGGAGATAAATGTCAGTCATATTACGTACTTATTTTTAGTTATTATTATATATTCTGGGTATTTCTTAAATATACGACTATTGTAAAAAATTATACCTACATTATTTCACGTCCTAAACCGGCCTAATAAAGTCAATTATTCCAAGTTCTATTCAACATTTGCTATTAGCAGACATATTTACCGCCTTAAAATTATCTCCAAAATGGCGGACGAGTCAGCTATGCTTTATATAGTAGTTGTAATATGGTGAAATCACCGAATAAAAAAATGCTTGGGGTGAAATGGGGAGATAGGGCGTGGCAAAATTTCAAAGCCACATCACTTTGATTCCTCAACAACCCCACATCGAAATGTCTGATCAGGTGCATTATCGGTAATAAGATGGATGCCTTTAATACCGCGCCGTTTCTTGATCACAGCATTACGCAATTTATTCATTAGACACCAGTAATGTCCGATCCTTCTCCGGGTAATGTGTTAAGATGACTCCACGACAGCCCAAAGAAACAGATAGCACACGCACGACCTTCTCTGCAGACTACACATACACCTTTCCCTTGGGGGAAGTGAGTCGCTGTGCTTCCACTCTTTTCTCATCTGCTTGATCTCTGAATGATATTGATATATCCAAGACTACCATAGTTGCAAAGCGACCAAAGAAATTCTCTTCTTCTTGCTCCAAAATATTCACCATCTCCCTTGATAGCTCGCGCCATATTTGCTTCTGACAAGAAGTCGCGGGTAATCGTGGAATCCAGCGTGCTGACACCTTTCACATGTTCAGTTCTTCGTGAATAATTTTCCAAACGCGACAGTAACAGTCTCATTCATAATCATTTGAATGGTCGTTGCTCTTCGGTCTACCAGGAGAAAGTCCTCCACATTCTTTACTGTAACAGCATCGTCCGTCACTCGTCTCCACTTCATGCGAGGGACATGTGGCAGTATCATATGACGGGTTATCATTTCCATAAGTATACATCATTTCACCGGATATGCCTAGCACTGTAACCTTTGTAACCTTGAAGGAACTTAATCATACTGCGTGCCTCTATTTTCTCCATACTGCAGGTTATTTCAATATACGGCTTCCCGAAAACAGACAAACCAACATTAATTTTCGACATACGTAAGGATTACTTAATGTTCAGAATTAATTTTATCTCAGCTATTTCTTAATGATGAAAAATATTTAAAATAAGGTCTCCAATATCTCTTCACTAGAAATTTATTGCATTGTATTGCCACATCTTCTGTTGTTCTAAAAGCAACATTTCTATATTCCCTTCATACGTATAACATTACCATTCAAAGCAACACCAATACTTTAAGAAGTCGAAATAACCTTTTTTATCAGCTCACCCGGTCTGTATGACTTTTGTCCTATTAGAAAATCCTTTCTAATTAGGTGATTTCGGTAAAAGTAAAACCATCTTTCTTACAGTATTAGATTGAGAATATAAGAAATAGCCTTAGCAAATGGAGCATAAATCACGAAACCCTACTTTCCTAACAACTCTTGTGTATATATATACCAAAATTATTTTCAGTGTTTTGATTCGTTCTTGTCGTTAGTTGAAATAAAAGTCTAAATAAATATAATGTTCTTTTAGCGAGCTATGTAATAATTTTATTATTAATTATCCAACAGAAAATTCCAAATGGGGCAATACAACTACAAGAATGTTCGATAATACAATGTAAGAAATAATTATAAAATGATGTATTACAAAAACATATTAAATAAATTGGAAAATATGCAAAAATTGCACATGTCGATTATTGAAATTTATAGCAGCGTGGGGTATAAGGGTGCTTTGTATAGGATATTCGTCCTGGGCGTCGGAACCATAATTGACTTGCTTGCTGTCAACTGAAGACGTGGCACCAGGATGTTCACTCTAGCAAGCAACTCCGGAGCATCCAATACACAGAACAGTAGGTTATTCATGAAGGAGGCGCTGATGTCAGTTCTTCTAAAATTATGCCTCATGAGCAATGCGCCGCAGTCGGCATTCTGAATCGGATAGAAGCCATCTAGTTTGAATGATAGGTATTTCGGGAATCTTCTTTGCACCCGTTCAATTGAGTGCACACGCTATATCGGAAACCACAGCTCAGATGCGCATACTAGTTTACTTATAACAAGGACATAAAAAAGGGAACATATCGTTTGTAAGTTAGTAAAACAATTACAGGTATATACGTATAATGAAGAAGTATTTTATGCGCAGAAACGGTAACGGATGATATACAGTGAGCTCAAAAAGGTTGGAATAAATTCATTTAAAATTCAACCTTTAATTTTTTTAAAAAACACTGGGACCCGTCAATTTTTATTTTTAGATGGGCATTTTTTAAACTAATTTTTGTTTATACAGGCTGACTCAAAAAAAGATTTCATTTGACACTTCAACTTTTTTTAATTGAAACACCCATTTTCTATTTTATTGTCGAAATATACGTAAAATTTCAATTACATTTCATGTATTATAACTTAAGTCTAAGTTAAGTTAGCTTATTTCTTTTCATTTAAACTGTACATATTAGGAGTTAAACATAATCAAATTTACTGAAACTGTAAACATTTAAACATTAATACCATTTTTATCTGTTACCTAGGTTATTTAACATTGACATTGAAGTTCATTCCCTGTCAAAAGTATTTAAACATTTGTATAAAAGTTCTAATAAAAGTCGTTTTTTTTAACTGTAAAATGGCACGAGTAAATGAAAGGGAGCGCATAGAAATACTAATGATGATTGGCTATGGAGATAGGATGCGTACCCAACTGGAAGTTTCCGAACTGTTCAACAATAAATACCCAAACAGAGCGCCTATATCTCAATCAACTATTAGTAAAATTGAAAAAAAAAATATAGGGATTTGGGGCATGTGAGAGATAATTATGTAAAAGGCCGGGCCCACTATCTCAGAAGATGTGCAGTTGAATGTGCTATTATCCGTTGAAGAGAACAACCATAAAGTTAGTCGCGCTATTGCTGACGAGAACAAAATTAGTCAAGGATCTGTATTAAACTATTTAAATAAAAATAAATGGCATCCTTATAAAGTTCAGTTAGTTCATGAACTAAATGAGGACGATCCAGATAGAAGAATGCAATTTTGTGAAATAATGATGGAGAGATGTATTGATGATCCTCAATTTTCTGTGTTCTCGGATGAAGCAACGTTTTGCCTAAACGGAACCGTGAATAGGCAAAATTTCCGTTATTGGGCTACAGAAAACCCGCATTGGATTATGGAGTGTCACACACAATACCCTCAAAAAGTAAATGTTTGGGCTGGGATTATTGGAAACAGAATTTTGGGTCCCTTCTTCTTTGACGGTACTTTGACTGGAGAAAGATATATAGAATTTCTAGAATTCGATTTGATACCTGCGCTTGCTGTAGTGTATCCAAATCCAGAAGATCCTGACATTCCCAATGATAGCTTATGGTATCAACAGGATGGAGCACCAGCCCATTTTACTCGCCCGGTGCGTGAATATTTAGATAGTGTTTTTCCTGGAAGGTGGATTGGTCGACGGGGCCCAATAGAATGGCCGGCCAGATCCCCTGATTTGACCCCGCTAGACTATTATCTGTGGGGCTACCTAAAATCTAAAGTGCATATCAACAGACCGAACAATATTGACGAACTTAAATACCGAATAAGACAAGAAATAAGACTGATAGAACCTCAAATAGTGCACAATGTTTTGCAAGAATTCGAAGATCGCCTCGGATATTGCCAGGATGTTGGTGGTGGCCAATTTCAACATTTATTAAATTAATATTTCACAATTTAATTACGAATCATTGAGACATTTATTATTTAGAATTAAATAATTTTTTTTTAAATTACATTGATTATTTTAGAAAAGAACTTAACTTAGACTTAGGTTATAATACATGAAATGTAATTGAAATTTTACGTATATTTGGAAAATAAAATAAAAAATGGGTGTTTCAATTAAAAAAAATTGAAGTGTCAAATGAAATCTTTTTTTTGAGTCACCCTGTATAAACAAAAATTAGTTTAAAAATGCCCATCTAAAAATAAAAATTGACGGGTCCCAGTGTTTTTTAAAAAAATTAAAGGTTGAATTTTAAATGAATTTATTCCAACCTTTTTGAGCTCACTGTATAAGCTCAGCAAACGTTAGTGCCGTATCAAAAAGAACAGCCAGGTCTTTGACGGATGACAAAGTAGATATACCGTGTGTTGTATCGTCGACCTGAACATAGGAAATCCCATGTTAATTTTAAACGTGGTGAATGAAAGTTTCCCAGTTTATTTTAGAGAAAAACTTATTGAGAATTTTTTAAAGAACTCATAAAAATGAAGCGAATTGCAAATTTCGAATTGTTTTTGTCAAGTATTTTCTTAGATATGAACAATAATACACTAGTAAAATAAGCCGAAATTGTAATCCAGTCATAATCGAAACAACAATCAAGTCACTTGCAAATTCAAATTAAAAAAAAAAGGCAAATTGACATTATGCGATATTTTTTACACTAGAACTCAAATACATACGAAGTTATACCTATTACATTACATATTGGAGTAAAAACATTATTAAAAAATGAACAACTAACAAACTAAATTAAATGTTCGAATATCCCACCGTTTACTGCTAAACAATGCCCCAAGCGATCATAAAATGACCGTACGTTACTCAGCTGATTTTGATTAATTTTCCTACATTCCAGAGATATTGCATTTTTTAACTGATCCAAGTTTTCATATTGTACACTTTTATAAATAGCGTTTTTTAAATGTCCCCATAAAAAGAAGTCGTTCGGTGAAAGATCAGGGGACCGGGGGGGGGGGGGCAGCATATTGTTTGATTTGGACCTATCACATTTCCATTAAAGGCATTTTGAAGGTGTTCTCTTACAATCCTGGCGTTGTGCGCAGGGCATCCGTCTAACTGGAACCAAACTTGCTGATTTTCACGAACAACTTCTTCTAAAGCAGGATGAATTTGATTTTGTAATAAATTTAGAGAATATTCAGCAGAAAGATTTTCTTCTAAAAAAAGAGGTCCAATAATATGATGTCCGAAAATTCCAATAAAAACGTTAACTTTTTGTGGATATTGAGTCCTCGTAGAGAGAAAAAGGTACTCATTTTCCTGGCTCCAATATCTTAAATTTTGAACATTTGGCTCATTGTTGAGAGTAAACGTGCATTCATCTGTAAAGCAAATGTTGTTTAAAAACTCCCTATCGTTATTTGCTCTCTCCATCATTTCAAAGGCAAAATTTGCCCTACGCTCTCTATCCTCGACCAACAGTTCTTGATGTTTCGCATATTTAAATGATTTAAAATTATGTTTCTTCAAAATGCGCCAAGCTGTAGTATGGTGTAGTCCCACTGTTTCTCCAAGAATTCTCGTTCTTACTTGTTTTTCTACTTGGACTTGAAGCAAGATATCTAATTCATTTTCGTTTCTTTGTTGATGAACCCTACCATTATTCTCCTTTATACATTTACAATCTTTAATTACTGTGCCCGTTGCTTCAAAACGTTCAATGGCATTTTTAATGGTCGCCTTACTTGGAATCGGCCTATCGGGAAAATGCACGGAAAACATATCTCTTACGCCCTGTAGATTATTTCCTCCATAATACCACTTAATCATAATAACTTTTTCTTCTGTGGTAAAATAATTCATATTTCTTAACTTAGCATTGACTTTGAGCAAAATTATCGCGAAACGTCAATTTTGTCATTTTTATTTATTTGAATTTGCAAGTGACTTGATTGTTGTTTCGATTATGACTGGATTACAATTTCGGCTTATTTTACTAGTGTATTATTGTTCATATCTAAGAAAATACTTGACAAAAACAATTCGAAATTCCAATTCGCTTCATTTTTATGAGTTCTTTAAAAAATTCTCAATAAGTTTTTCTCTAAAATAAACTGGGAAACTTTCGTTCACCACGTTTAAAATTAACATGGGATTTCCTATGTTCAGGTCGACGATGCAACACACGGTATACACCGTGTCCAAAGTTATCGGTGCACTATTGCTATCCCCGTTATTTCTTGAGCTGCGATTTCGGTTAAATTGGCAAATTACTAGTGTTTTTAACGCTGATTATTATGCAGTTGATGAAAAAACAATTGAATTACGTATTTCTGAGATATTTGAAAATTTATAATTTTTTTAAATGGAACACCCTGTATATTTGTACATATTTAGAAAGATAATTTTATTTGTGATATAAAAGCTCCAATATACTAGTGTCCTTAAACCAATAATAAAGTAGTTGTGTTGGATTTTAGTTGATGTCAATGAAATATTATTAACCCAGATATGCCTACCGTACGGCTGAACGTACACTGTACAGACCCCTACTCTAAAATTTTTTCTCGTATTGCTTTAGCTCGTAGATAGATGTAGCAAGCGTTATTATTTCGAGTAAGCTTCTTTCAACTACTCATAATTTTGTTGTGTGGATTTGGAGCGATTTTATTTGTGTAAATAATTTTTAATCTCAACTGTCTGTCTTACAATGGCGCCTATAGTGGATCTAAAACTTGTTGGGTAAGGAAACTTTCTATTGTTTAGTTCAAAACGCCATAAAAGATATTATAGTGGTTAAATATATATTGAGGTTAGATTTGCGACAACTATGACGCAATAATATCTTACTGTCATTTTTGCAGCATGCGTAAAACTTTGCTGTACGATTTAACGTACAGTAGGCACACAGTAGTAGAAAATGTGGAAAATTATAGAAACTGGCAGGTATATATTTTTTCAGTGGTTTAACTCTCGACGAACTTCTAACACAATTAGAGGAGGATGTCCATGCCATTCCCAGTAGCTCGGCTAACAATGAAGTCGATATTGCTATTTTACCTCCTACGAATGCGAATGATGATTTTACGGATGAGGATTCAGGAGACGAGCAAGAAGTGGCGATAAATAATTTGCCAGCCGCACAATTGCTAGCTGAAGCAGAAATTTTTCATGATTTGGAAGAAGATAATACAGAAGGTGCAAATATAGGAGAACCAGAAATGGATGAAAGAGAAGAAGAAGCTTGGGATGGGACTGATGAATTACCATTATCACGTTTTGTAACTTCTAGGTCGAAAAATATTACAAAAAATATTTACAAATGGGAAAAATCCGATCTTAGCACAGAACATTTTAACACTGAATGGGTACCCGCTTCGACGGTGGCTAACAAAAATTCGCCCCCACAGTTATTCTCCAAATTTTTTGATGAAGAAATTATAGCAATGTTAGTTAGATATACCAACTTATATGCTTCAAAGCGAAACAGAAAAGCAGACATAACTGTTGCAGAAATGAAATGCTTTTTGGGAGTGTTATTAGTAAGTGGATATTGCACGGTCAGTAGAAGACGGATGTACTGGGAAAACTCGGAGGATTCGCACAATATCCACTGTTGCGATAATGATGATCTGGATAAAAACGACCGATTTGCTAAAGTTAGACCTTTATTTGCGAAAATGAATGAAAAATGTCTAGAAAATGCACCGCACGTGGAGCAGCATAGTATTGACGAAGCAATGGTGCCATACTTTGGCAGACATCCGGGAAAACAATTCATAAAGGGAAAACCTGTTCGTTATGGTTACAAACTTTGGACCGGTACGACCTTTTATGGGTACATTGTCTGGTTTGAACCCTATCAGGGAGCAAAATCTGAAATGAAAAAGTATAACAACCTAGGCTTGGGTCCATCAGTCATTCTGAATTACGCTGATGTGATTTGCTCGAAAGTAAATGCACCGTATCAACTTTTTTTTGATAATTTTTTTACAAGTATTCCACTGATAGCAGAACTCACCCGCAGACAAATCAAAGCAACAGCCACTCTCCGCGAAAATAGGAGAGCTAGAGAAAAACTAAAAGAGGAAGTTGGGATTTCAGATCAACAAATAAACGCTCCATTGTAATTGCAACTTGGAATGACAATAATATAGTCAACGTTGTATCAAATTTCGTATCCGTACAACCAACTCATACAGTGTCTCGCTTTTCACGCACTGAAAAAAAACGTGTAAGTCTTGAACAACCGCAAAACATAAATGTATATAATAAGTACATGATGGGTGGTGTCGACCGCAGCGACCAAAACATCAGTTTATATAGAACTGGAATCAGGGGGAAAAAATGGTACTTCCCTTTGGTTGTACATGTTTTAGATTTGGCAATGCAAAATGCATGGGTTTTGCATAAAAAGACGGAAAACGGAAAGCTCGATCATCTGACTTTTCGAAGAAGAGTGGCTAAGGCACTTCTTGAAACTCACGGGCGTGGAAACAGTAATAAGAGATCAAGACATTCTAGTTTAGAAAATGCTGATTCCAGATTTGATAGAATGGATCACTTGGTCAGCACCCAAGAAAAACCATCACGTTGCAGGGTGTGTCATAAAGCAGTTTCAGTTATTTGCAACAAGTGTAAAGTCGCTTTACACATAACATGCTTTATTGACTATCACACACCCACACAAAATTAATTTCTGAATGCTGGTGATCGTAATATTTTCAATAATGATAATAATATTATTAATAACCCTTACAATAAAACTTTTACAAAAGTACTTTTTTTTATATGCTACATGCCTACTGTTCGTTTAAACGAACACCCATTTTTTAGTGGAAAAAAACTTTTTTTCCACAAATTTACCATCGGGGTGTAAAACTAGTGTCTTCAGTCCAAACATACTCAAAATTGGAAAAAAAAAATGAAAAAAAAAATCAGGCATAACTGGGTTAATAGTAGGCTTATTTCACTTTAACCCCAAAAAAATAGTATGCCAAGTAAAGTTGTCAGTCACGTACTGTTTGATTCTCTTTCGCACGAAAAGTTATTTAAATCAGTTGGTTATTTATTGTTCCATATTTATTAAAAACAATGCCCTTTGCGCATTTAGAAAAGTGTGATATGTTAGCTGCTAAAGGCATATCTGATTTGTAGAAAAAATGCAACAAGTGCGCTTCGTTACTATCAAAACACCAATTATGTGAATCGTCCGTCAATCACCAAATCAGTTTTATTTTCTAAGATTGTATAGAAAATTTCGAAGTAACGAAGAAGGAAAAAGGATTTTCTAATAGACGAGGAAACGGAAGTAAATGCATTAGCTTATTTTGAAACTAATCCAGAAGAATCCATTCCAAGTTGTGCCAGAGGAGAATTGGATTTGAAAAAGAGTACAGCGCATGGTATTTTAAAAAAGCATAAGTTGCGTCCATACAAACACCACAAAGTTCAGACATTACTTCCCGGCGATGCAGACAGAAGAATAGTTTTCCGTAATTGGCTAAGAAATGTTTATAATGAACGTCCAGATAATTTAAATTATATTCTATGGTCTGACGAATCTAATTTTTCTAATTCAGGTATGTGCAATAAAAAAAATCAACATTATTGCTGTAGAGAAAATCCTCTGAGAGTTGATCCACGCAATCCCCAACACCGATTTAGTTTAAATGTGTGCTCCGGATTAATGGGCAACAGTATTGTTAGTCCAATTTTCTATCAAGGTACCTTAACTGGAGACCGTTATGTGCGGTTATTAACAGAAATTCTGGATGGTCTCTTAGATAATATGCCAGTGCTCGATAGGCTCCGTATTTATTTTCAACAGGATGGAGCACCTCCTCGTAATTACGTCAACACTACCAATTTGTTAAACGAAACGTTTAATCAAAAATGGTTAGGAACCAACGCGCCCATTCGTTGGCCTGCACGCTCTCCTGACTTGACACCTCTCGATTACTATCCTTGGGGTTTTGTAAAGGACGAGGTGTACAAGCAGCGATATCGAAATGTGATGGAACTTGAAAATAGTATTAGGCAAACGCTGAATAATATTTCTGGTCAAACTATTAGAAAAGCTACAGAAAACGTTATCGTGAGAGACGAAAAATGCACTAAAGAACATGGCAATGTCTTTGAACATTTACCAAGTTAGGCAAAATGTTGAATAGGTTACTAAAAATGAAACTTGATTCATTATTATGTTTGTTTGAACCGTGAACATTTTATTTTATTATTATTTTCCATGGCCTATTTAGAATTAAATGTTAACAAATTTCTTAAGCTTTAAACGCTTGTCATTTGTTTATTTTTTAGTTAAAGATAGTTATGTATTTGATATTATTTGTTCAAAATATTATGCTTTTTCAACATACGTACATACAAATATATATATATATATATATAAGGTGATCCATTTAAAAAAATTATAAATTTTCAAATATCTCAGAAATACGTAATTCAATTGTTTTTTCATGAACTGCATAATAATCAGCGTTAAAAACACTAGTAATTTGCCAATTTAACCGAAATCGCAGCTCAAGAAATAACGTAGATAGCAATAGTGCACCGATAATTTGTACGCGGTGTATATGTTGTCAATATGATATTCTGAACGAATGGAATTTATCTTCCTAGTAAGTATATGTGACAGAGCAGCACTTGTCTGTATTGAGATATATATAGCTTATTGTTCTTGCACCAGGTTAAAATTAGATGCAAGTTCCGCTGAAGCATATCGAACGCCAAAACAGGACATTGAATTGTGTTAATAAGATCGTTAATGAATATAGGTTAAATAAAAGAGAACCAAGATTCGAACGCTGTGGTACACCAGATGCTGACATACGGGTGCGTTATCGAAACCCAAATGGAGAAGTCCGTGTATATTACGTCCAATTCTCCACCCGTATCCAGCGTCTCTGCTATTTCTTGGGATAAAGTGGATACATTGGTGATTGTGGATCTTCTTGATGTAAATCCGTGCTGGTGGAAGGACATACACGATTTAGTGAGAAAGGCGACTCGCTCATTAATTATCGATTCAAATATCTTCGCAAAAGCAGGGATAATAGCAATAGGGCGGTAGTTGTTGGGGTTGTTAGCGTCACCTTTTTTAAAAACTGGACAGATCCTCGCAATCTACCAATCATCTGGAAAGACGCATGTGCGTTGAAAATCACACATAAAGGTTCAGCAAAAATTGTAGCGCAGTCCCTCGCCAAAAAAAAAAACGAGGAAGGTTGTCATTTCCTGAAGCAGATTTATTTTTAGGCCGTTTAGAATGCCGAATGACTTCTTCAAGAATCATATCTGAGACATGCACCAACGGGTAATTAGTCAGCGAATCAGGTAGGTCAACAATCACGCCACCACGCACGAAAGCACCAGAGGAAGCCAATGCGTAGGCATCAACAATGGCAGATGGTGTGTTATATTCTTGAACGGAATCGTTAAGTCTACTTGGAATTCTACTAGAACACTTTTTTGATCTTACATATTCCCGAAAGGAACGTGGATCAGTATATAACTTGTGTTGTATATTGTTATTGTAACACATAAGTATAAGCATCAGAGATCTTGGCCTTAACTATTTTGCGTAGTCTCTCAAATTCTCGTCTAAAATACATGTCACCGGTTTTTTTCCACTTTACATGATAATACCTTTTAACTGACAACTCATTCCTTATATCAACATGGCGGCGGGTATTTTAAAGAATTAGAATTTCCAACTGACTTAGGCACCGACAAATCGAGAATGCCATAAGTTATTCCATAGAACTCGTGTACTGCCTCGTTAACATCAGTACAACTTTTTAGAATGGACTATGGAAATCTGAATAAAAATTATTATAATTGACTTTTTAAAAATTGTATCTTTTGTTATCGTTAGATATAAAAGCTGGACATTTTGAAATTGATCTACAGATCGTTGCATCGCAAGTGTCGTCAAACGCTAGCTCCAATTGACGTGTTACTTCGTTGAGCAGGTCTTGTCAGCGTTGTAGTATGTATGTACATACGTGCATAGCTGCGCCGGTGGTATGAATTATACGTAATGTAGGTAGACTCATAATAATATGATAAAATTTTCTTTAACGTGCACAATGAGCCCGCTGTTTTTATCCTCATAAAAACTAAATATGTAGTTATAACAAGAATAGCAAACTTGTGCACAGAATATGTATTGTAAGAAGATGTTTATGACGAATGAAAAATGTAAAATATTAAAGCAATGTGGAGAATAGTAATACTATTTATTATCACAATAATTTGTTTTCTTTGAACTAAATTATAAACATCCATTATTTTTATAACATATAAATACCAAACTAACAAACTAAATAAATACTTATGTATGTATCTTACACTAAACTCTGCAGAAAACCTAATAGAAACGACGACAAAACACTAACTAAACGAATATGTTTAGCAAAAATGCTTGAAGAATGAGACAATTAACAGATTAGGATATAATAAGAAAATGCAAATGAAAAGAATATTGTTTCAACAAGAATAATAAAAAAATGAAAATGTAATAAAATATCGCAAAGCCTAGAACATATGAGACAACTACCTTCTACAATGACTAACTGGAGACTGCAAATATCCAAATATTCATACGTATTCTCTGCAACATGTATCGGCGCCGGCGCGGCATATGGACTTAACTAAGACATACCGTTCAACTATCGATATAATATTTTGACGGCACTTGCGATGCAACGATCTGTATATGTGAGACTTATACTCAAAGCACGATGATAAAGTATCTTCTGAGACAAGTGGTAAGTGAGTCACGTTTAATTTTAAATGTAATTAGAATATGTCTTTGAAAAGGACATAAAAAATTAAGAAAATGTGGTGTGGGCACCGCACGACTTTCTTATACGTATGAGCGTTCGGAAATGTGGATACAAAAGTTGTCCCAAACTAATTTTCCTCTTAATCTCCTTAGTAAAAGAAACCTCTGTGTAAAAGGAAACTTCCGGTCCGAATTTTGAAAATGTTGTTTTACAGAAGTTATCCTAAATCCAGCTCAAAGTATTTTTATTCTCTTAATAAATTTCTATAGAAAACATAATTTGAGAAATATTTGCAAATAACTTCTATTTGATGAGTAGTTGCTACCGGTTCAAGTTTTAAAACTTTTTTTATAAAAAAAATAATCCCAAATGCAGCTTTAAATACTTTTCTGTTCTTAATAAATCTTATAGAATGCAAGATTACTGATATATTTGCAAAAAAAACTACTATTTGATAAGAGTAGAAGTATTATTTCCGATCCGAATTTTGAAATTTTCTATAAACAAAAATTCTTTCAATTTGGGCTATAAATACTTTTATATTCCACATATGTCTGTATAGAATACATAATTTGCGAGTTATTTGCTGAAAACTGTTTTTCGCTAAAAAAGACCTACTTCCGGTAGGACTTTCAAAAAACTTTTTTATAAAATCTTACTAAAATTCATTTTCTACTAGCTTTGTATTCTTTAGAAACCTCTCTGAACTTAGTAGTTGACGAGATATTAGTAAATAAACTGCTACTTCCGGTCTACCAATTTTACTGAAAATCTCATCAGATCTCAAGAGGAAGATTGTACTAGTAAATATAAAAATGATAGCTCCAACTGTTAGATCGCTATCGCGGTCACACACAGAAAGAGACAGACAGATTGACAGAGAGAAAGCGACAGCGAGAGAGAGAGAGAGAGAGAGATTTGCAAAAACCACTTTTTCGGTGTCAGGAGACAAAACATGGACATCTCGAGGTCGAAAATTTTCATCATCACAATACTTCCTTATACTACGTATGAGAAAGTTAAAAAATGAGGTATGGCCACCACACTACTTTCTTATACGTATGTGCATTTCAAATTACGCAAAAATTGTTGAAAATTAAGTTTAAAATAGTTTTATCACCTGTTCATGTCCGAATTTTGAAAATATTTTATACAAAAATTATTCAAAATCCTTTTCCAAGTACATACTTCTATTCTCTTAATAAATCTCTATAGAACGCATACGTTGCGAGATATTTGCGAAAAAGTGCTATTCGATAAGAGTTAGTGTTACGAATTTTGAAATATCCGTTATACAATTTTTTTTGCAAATCCAGCTCTTAATACTTTTGTGCTCTTGAGAAATCTATATAGAATGCATAAATTACGATATATTTGCAAAAAATCGCTATTCGATAAGAGTAAAAGTCTTACTTCCGGTCCAAATTATTTTCGCACAAAAAGTATTCAAAGTATTTAAAGCTTAAATACTGTTTTACTCATAATGTATCTGCCTAGATAGTATAACTTGCAAGATATTTGCAAAAAAACTGATCGTCGATAAGAGTAAAACACCTACTTCCGGTAGGAATTTCGAAAAAAAAATTCTCAAATCCTCTTTTGAGTACATATTGTTAAATTAGATTTTTTCACTGAAGAAAACTACTACTTCCGATCTGCCGATTTTACTGAAAATCTAATCAGATCTCAAGCGAGGGATTATACTCGTAAATATAACATTTGGATTTATAGCTTTAGCCCTTGACCGCTATCGTGGTCACACACACACACACACACTGAGAGAGTGAGGGAGAGAGAGAGAGAGAGAGACATTTTTTAAAAACCACTTTTTCAGTATCAGTGGACGTCTGCAAAAATCTCGAGGTCGAAAATTTTCATAATCACAATACTCCCTTATACTACGTATAAGAAACTAATAAGATGCTTGACAGGCAAATTAATTTTATAGGTATATTAATTCCAAGTTTAATTGTGTATTGGTACTTACTCCTACAAATACAGAAAAATTACTTATTGGTAATTCAGAGTCTATAAACAACATTTTAATCAATAACAATACACAAATCAGTGAAAAAGGAGAAGAAAACCACACAAACAGCAAAAGATTTATAGAAGACGTAATAATGAAAACTACTTGATTTTGTAATCCTATTTGGTGCTTTAATGTGTACTTGGGTGTATACTTTTGTATACGAGGTGTAGCAATTAAATAACCGGACTTTTGTTTATTTAATATGACTTAATGTTCTTTGTTTTATATTATTTTTTTTCGTTATATCTTTTTTGATTTTCCATATTTCAGTAGTATTATTCTATGCTTTTCTTATTTGTCCTTTACAGTATTCAATTTTATTTGTTTATAAATCTTTCGAAAAAGTTTCTATATGTTTTGTATTCATTTAAAAAAAAGTAGACTTCTGAGGTACTCTAATTTTACTTTCAGTTGAGTTTTCATTTAATTTTTAGTCTTATAAAAGTATGTCAAATATTTGCTGTAGAAGTATGTGATCGACGTTTCGACAATAAATGGTGTGATTTCGACTTCCGTCTTTGCTTTATTTGGTATCTTAATGAAGCGATCTGTTATAGTTTGCGTATAATCTGTTATATCAATATATGATTTAAAGCCACTTGAAAATAAACAGTTTTGCTACTAGTTTATTAAGACACAGTCTTTGTTAGATAAGTCAATATTAATACCACCCAACAATATTTAAGGTTTTGATTATAATGTAATAAATAAGAAAAGGAAAAGGTTTAAAAGGAGAAGCATAAAGTATAAAGTTTAAAAAGGGACAGGTATAGTAGTAGAATATTAATTTAATGTAAAATGTAACAACTGAAATTACATTTTTGGTACAGTTGCAAGATCATAAAGCGGGAGAGTTAAGCTTTATTAGTGTAAAGTAGGTTTTTTGAATAAAGGGATCTTCGTAATAAACGTCAAAAAGCCGTCCAACTTACATTACTAAAATAACAGAGCATTTGAATATAAGACATGTCCCGCTTTCTAATCCCGCGACTGTACATCTGATTTGATATGTAATTTTCTTTAAGTGATGCATGCAATAGAATTTATTAGACATATCTTGAAGACACGACACATTTATTTACGAAACGCCATATCAAATATTTATAAAAATAATATTCATTTGATTTTCAATTCTAAGAATACATCAAATGTGTTGAAGATGTGGGAGAAAAGTTAATATCTAATTCTGATACTATATTAGTTACTTTTCGATCTTTCTATTTTACATATTGAATGATTTTTTCAAAGTAGTAGAGAACGTGTCTGCTCGGTTCACAGACTAATCCTGACAACACTTTTCAACAACAAAAAATGTTAATTACTTTTCCACAAGACTATGCAAATGAAGCTAGAAGCTGTTGACTGAGATATACGAACCGTGTTTGTCGTAAGTAAAGCATTACTGTATTTCTGTTTAATTTTAATGAGTATAAATTGGAATTGAAACTTTTTTAGTGATATTTTTTAGTTTATGGAAACTATGTTTAGCTTGAGTATTTGACAACTGGTTAATTAGATAATACTACGAGTTTACGGACTAGAACTTCAACAACATGCTTCCCTTCCAACAATTTGCTTTCATAATACATCATTGCGGGTACTTTCTGTTGAAGTCACTATTATCCTAGGTCAAGGTTCGCAATTCAAACAAACCGGATACTTCTTTTTATCGCGTGTAAAGTATATGGAGTTAAAGGCGAGACTATTTCAAAGTAATTTTTATAAAAGTTGTGTACATAGATTGACCTGTTTGGTGTTAAATATGATATTTGAAATGTATTCTAACGATTCATTATAGTTTAACACATGAAATACCTGTATTTTTAAATTTATAGACAATATATCTTTGTGTTCACAACAAACAGTGTCTGTTTTTTCTGAACGATTTCTTTGGTAGCAAGTAGTAAAGGTTGAATATTAAAACACTATTAACAGAATAAATTTTAGCGCATTTAGCAGCCATATTATTCTGTAAATAAAATCAAGTAATTTTTTTCTGTGACGGAAAAAAAAGTTGACATTTTATCCTTCTTGACAGGTAATAAAATGTCACTTTATCAACCCGGGCATAAAGTAATCACTTTTTGCTCATGGGAAAAAAGTGCTCACTTTTTGCCCGCTTAAATTGACAGATATTTGATTATTTTACAGGTTTCCATAGCAACGCATGTGTAATGTCACTTGAAATGTCACATCGATTGATTTTGTGACTTTAATATATAGTATTTACGTGTTTTTGTTAATATTAAATCGTCGTTTTTCCCATCACAGAAAAAAATAGTGTATTATACACGGGAAAAAAATTAGATTTTAGCTCTCGGTAAAAGACCTTACCTCGAGCTAAAATCTAATACTTTTTTCCCTTGTATAATAAATAACTATTTTGCACGACCCTTGCATAATAGGCACGTTCACTCCCTTAAATGAGGGAGTGAAGTGACTCTTTTGCTCCCTTGGTATAAAAAACATAGCCAACTCAATTTATGAATTTAATCGTTTATTTAATATTAATATTGACATTAATGTTAGTACCACCATTAATAGTGAACAAAGATGTTAATGGACTAATCACACGTTGCTTAAAGCCGCTAGAATTGGACAGTCGATTTTCTTTTACATTAATATCCACTTGATTTGACCCACTGGAAGTTGACGGTCGATTTTCCTTTTCCGAGTCTTTTCCGATTAGAATTTTTTCGGAAATCAAATTCTTATTAACTAATGAATTTTCAATATATCCCTCTGCGACAGTATCAGATTTCCATCCGCCATGACGTTTTATAACTCCAATTTCAACACCTGAATCGGCCAGAAAAGATGTTGATGAGCGCCGAAAGCAGTGGCCGGTGTAGGAAGATGGATTGGGTAAATTGAGGTATGAAGCTATTTGCTTAGGCAATCCTCCAAAAGTATTCTTACCTACGGGTTGTGTGGAACATTTGTTATTTCTGTAACATACAAAAAACCGTCTATGATCTGTGTTTTCTTTCCGCAGAACCATATATTTTTTACAAATAACAACAAAATCAATTGCACAGTTTTCTTTGGAGACTATCGTAAATGCTCTATTTACATGATTTTTGGTATTGTTTACAGATACCAAAATAGTTGATCCCAAGTCTTGGACATCATCTACTGTCAATTTTACCAGTTCATCCGATCTTAAAGCCCCAGCAATTCCCATAATCATTGCTACCTGAAATCATAGTGTATAATTATCTTAAATTAGAAACATTAACTTTTTTAGTTTACCTTAACCATCAAGTACTTTTCTTCTGGAGCGTCTATTAGAAATTGATGAACTTGCTCCTTAGTAAGAATTTTTGATTTTTTTGCCTGGTATCCAGTATTTTGTCTTTTAAGGAATGCTACTAATCGTGAGTACTTGCTGATGTCGACATTATTTTTCACGCTAAGAGTAGCTTTTATCATTGAATAATGTGACCACAGTGTTGAAGCCTTAAAATGCTTCGCCTTTTCGGCAAAATATACCAGGAGCACACTCTCGCTATGAATTTCATCTACTTCTTTTACCAGACACCAATCACAAAATTCCTTGAAGCACTTTTCGTAGATCTTCCTAGATTTTTCTGGCAATAAATTCACAACTATTTTTGAAGCCGTTTCTTCAATAGTTTCGTCACACATTTTTCCAATGCTTATTTAACGAAGCGAAGAAAATACGGGCAGTTTCTCGATATTCACAAAAAACCAATATGGCTACCCTTATTTATCGGTCGTCAAGGGTTTCCATCAGAACCAGCATGATTTTTGCGTTCGACAACTGGAAACGTCATGTTGACAATTTTTAAAAAAAGTTAGATTTCTTCAATTAAAATCGTTTGGGTCGTGCAAAAAATAGTATATACACCTCGGGAGTGAATGAATTTCTCCTCGGTGCTTTGTAGAGCCCGAGGGCGAACTGCACCTCGGAAAAAAACATCATTTCACTCCCTAGGTGTATAATATACTATTTTTCTGTGACGGGAAAAAAGTTGACATTTTATCCTTCTTGACAGGTAATAAAATGTCACTTTTACAACCCGGGAAAAAAGTGAGTACTTTTTGCCCATGATAAAAAAGTTCTAATTCTTGCCCGCTTAAATTGGCAGGTTTCCATAGCAACGCAGGTGTAATGTCACTTGAAATGTCACATCGATTGATTTTCTGACTTTAATATAATTTACGTGTTTTTTTCAATATTAAATCGTCGTTTTTCCCATCACAGAAAAAAATAGTGTATTATACACGGGAAAAAAATTAGATTTTAGCTCTCGGTAATTTATCGAGCTAAAATCTAATACTTTTTTCCCTTGTATAATAAATAACTATTAGTTACTTCATTATTCTGTTGAAAATCGTTATGTACTTGCACATTTAACTATATCAGTAATAGAAAGCAATATACCTACTTCAAGGAGAGAAACAATATTTAAATCGTATCCAGCATAGAAAAACATTTTTAATAAAGGTTTTGCATATACAAATTCGGTAAAATTCTTTTATAATTATAATTTCATGTTTTTTTGAAGAATCTAAATGTGAAAAGATTTAATTACTTACTAGGTAAGTATGTATAAATAAAATCTTTCAGAAAAACAGCTACAGTTTGTTGTAAACACATGTTGTATTGTCTATAAATCTGAAAATACAAGTATTTTCTGTGTTAAATTATAGTAAATCATTAGAACACATTTTACACACCATACCTATCACTAAAACAGTCAATTTATGGAGGCACTCTTTATTAAAATACTTATAGAAATACACTCTTTCTTTCACATCGTATAATTTACACGGGAGAAAAATGACTGTGCGGTTTGTTTGGATTATGAACCTTGGCCACTCTCAATAATGACGTCAGAGAATTATCTCGCATTGGCCTATCGCCTAAGAAGGATTGCCATTACGAACAAATAGGACACAGTCATGTTAAATAATACTATCAACAAACTAACAGAATATCTCTGGTTCTATAAGATCATATCTCCCAAACAGAGCTTATAGACATTTTATTTTTGCTTCTTCTTTATTTCTAGACAATATTAGACAACTCACAGTGCTTACTATCAGTATTCAATAATTAGCAATTCTTGTTAGTAAACCTGTACTCACTACAAAAGAAACTACAACTTTATAGGTCAATTTCATTGATTTTTGTCAGCGATGTCATAAACAAATTAATTGGTAAGCAATTCGGTAAATATGGAAATATATCTTTACAGTGTGATATACGTTAGAACTATTACTGTATAAATGTTCATATAAAACTGAATATGTAAATGTTATTTCAGAGTCTATTTAGATTGTATATTTTAGCACTGCTGCAAAATATATTTTGTTCAAAAATAAGATTATATACATTAGGTACATAGGTACCTACTTTAAAGACTTTTATAATGAGCGTCCCTTTTTCTCATTATACTTTTCGACATTTTTAGATTTAAGTAGCATTTTTTACAAAATCTCTACGAGTAGATGAGTATGCAGATTACGTATTTAAGTTTAATTTGTTATTTACTTCTTTTATACCAAAGATATTAATTTATTCTTAGCTCATAGTTACGGAATGATCGACTGAAGGTATATGTTTTATTGTAAATAAAGTATTTGAGAAATATAATGTTGTCTTTTTTAATTAACCTTTTATGACCAGAATAAGAATTGTAGTGGAAATGGTAAGAAGAAGGAACGTCACAAGGACCAAGTTTTCATTGTTTCTTGAATTGGTACTACATCCATGAAACTTGTTGCGTGCTTTTGGCACTTCACAAGAAATGACTAATTTTAATTTCAAAATGTTAAATAATATCTGTTTGCTTAAATTTCCCAATTTAATTTGTGCAATTCTTTAACAGTTGAATTTAAAAATTACTATTAAGACAAGGGCAATGGATAATTGAAAAGCAATAAATCAGTCAAAAGCATCAATGTTTGATGTCAATTCGAAATATTATTCCCTAAACCGTGATTCTGAACAGGCTTTTCAAAGAGTTAAATAATTATATAGCAAAAGATTACTTACACTTTTAAGGCAGAAAATATGGGTATAAAAAAGTAAAAAGCGAGTCATTTATGAGATATAAATACTGGTGTCTGAATATATTTAAAGTATTTTTTAAAAAGCCATACATTTTTTTGTTGACAGTAAGCCAAAAATCTCTTTGATAGGATACTTATGTGCGTATATTTCATTCATACATAATCTTCTTTTGGTGTTTTTATTTAGTTCTCGGATTGTAGTTACAAATAAATTCCGTATGGTTTAGTTTCGTTCTTAGTGTATAGATGGTAATAGTTGTCTTAGCTGCTTTCTACCACCAGATACCAGCACATTATAGCAGGATTTACTGGAAATTTTATGTTGCCCGATTTCCCTATATATATTCACTCTACGGTTTTAGGTTCTGTCAGAAAAATTTCACATCACATAACTGAAAGAGAAATAGAAGATAAAGTAAAGATTTGGCTTAAACATGCACCAGAGAAACTTAGAAGAGAGCGGAACGGCAACCTGTAAAAGAAAAGCAGTCGTTTCTAAAAAGTCGGTTGTATCGAAGGGTGGCAGCTGCAAATTTCGAGTTGGTTCCATGTCCCCAATTACCTGTAAGTTCGCCGTGTTGTAAGATTTTTTCAGATCAATATTCAACAATTAATAATAATGACATTAGTTCGTCGGTTGTTTTTGTCGCTAATATATTATATTTAAATGAAAGTGACAGTAATGACACCCAACACTTTTCTGAAAGTAAAAGTTCAAATAAAGGGAGCGAAGGCCTCTCTACCGAAAACGGAGCCTTTAGTGATTCTCTTAACAATTTGACTGTTGCTAATAATAATTTGCGCAAAGATTTGACCGATTGGGCAACGTAAAGGTACGTTAAACGTACTGTCGTTGCCCACCTCTTGATCATTTTACACCCATACCATAATCAGCTCCCTTTGGATGGATAATCGTACATTGTCAAAAACACCAAGACAGACTATAATAAAACCTTTGTTGAATGGTGAATATTGCCATTTTGGGTTAATTGATGGTTTCAAACTAAGTTAATGTCGGTGCCTAATAATGTGTACTCGCGGCAAAAAGTTTTGTCGGGTCGTAAGACCAGCTATATGGAAGATATATCTGGTCCACTCAAGTAAATTCAACACGAAGTAAAGAGGGATTATATTCAATTTTTATAATACCCAAGTTTGAGTAAATATACTTAACTGCTTCGTAAAAGAAAATACATGTGGCATATAGAAGTAAATATATTTCAGATATTCTTCATTTATGATTTATCGCACGATAACGTTGATGTGTCAACATTACAAAGAAATCTTTTCACGTTCTACAAATGTTACTTGAAGGGTGCTGAAAGCGAATATGGCATTCAAATATGGATATTTGTCATGCCTTCGCTTCTAGCACCGATAAAAGTTGAAATAAGTGACCATTAATTTAATGGTAAAAAAAATTAATATCTCGAAATAGGCAATTACATTGTACAAACAAGGTACATATTCGTATTCTACGGACTGAGAGCTACTAATTCATGTACAATTAACAGACTTATGCACAACTTGATATTTTTGTCGCTTTTTGAACAAAGGGGTTAGTTCATGAAAATTATCAATTTTCTTCAATTCACCAATTGTCACGGAAAATTATATATATACGTCTTGAAGGGTGCTGAAAGCGAATATGGCATTCAAATATGGATATTTGTCTTGTCTTCGCTTCCAGCACCGATAATACTTGAAATAAGTGACTTTCTCCACAGAGAAAGAAGCAGAGAGCCCATAAGATAGGCTTTATTGTAGCCCTTCAGTTTTAGTTCATTTAAGGAAAATAGAGGACACTACGATTTAGAATTTACCATTATTTTATATTTGAACCACATGTTTGCTGGAAAAATGAAATTAAGATTTGTTATAAGTTACCTTTTAAGTTTAACTAACCGACACCAGATGACGATATTGGGGAACTTGAATTAAGATCTATTTTCTATTTTTACTATTTAACAAGAATACAATCTCCTTATTCATCTCATCCCAAACATATTTAGCCTTGAGTTGACGACAAAAAACCAATTCACTTTTGTTAGTGAACGACAAAAAACATATACATATGTAAACACATCATAGTTATCAATATAAATTACGAATTCTTGAATTTCAGATGAAAGAAATTCAAACATTATTTTCGGTTTTCCGAGTGAGATTTTATACTTATTAGAAAATAAACCAAATAGAGTTGAGAGAGATGTTTTTTCTTAGTTATGAGGATCGTCATTTTACTTTTAACGCTGAGTCACTTTACAATAAAACATTTACATGCCATAAGAAAATTGAATATAAAATAAATCCCAGTATTAGAATATTAAGAATCATTTTCATACGTTGCTCTATAAATTGCTTAATGGTATCACCATCTACAATCTCGCTTTGAATGAAGCATAAAAAGAGCCCGGAATGATTTCACTGAAGTCCGTCGATCATAATCACAATTTCTTAGATTATTCTGAATCTGTAATTATTGTCGTTTCACTGAAACATAATAATGTTATTCGGTTACCTATTTAGCAGATTATAACAAAAAATGTTTACATCAACTTAGTAGCTTTATTAGACATTCATATCACAAAATTTTTGTTATATGAAAATGAGGCAATATCCCAATTACTGATGATCGAGTCGAGGTTTTACATCAAGTGTCCAAATGACTGCCGTCAAAGAGTGTGTCGAAGTGCCGGTGAAAGATTTGCACCTCATTTATTTAAGAGTTTTCGAAATAATTTATTAAATGGCGGTTATGTATAGGTAATAAAATTATTTCTTTCAGTGACATAAAGGAGTAGTAGTATAGTAGTATAGTATTGATCAGAAAAACAAGAAGAGCAGAGCACTAACAAAAATAACAAATGCGCATATACCACCCAGTTCCTTTCAAAAAGTGAGTGTAAAATTCTCTGTTCAAGTTTTTAGTCAGATGATGGTCGCAGCTATAAGAGTTTTCAGTTCTTTAGTAATTTAGGATTATCAATTTCAAACACTAATTCCTTGCAATTTATTTCTCAAAAGTAGGCGGAATTATTATTACTTCAGCCAGATAAATTATTTGACAGTTACAGTACATATTAGTTAAGACGTCATCGCCGTTCAACGTCGTTTCAATAATTTCAATTATTTAAAATGAGAATCGATTCTCAAAGCGAAAAGGTGGATATGATTTTAGTAATTCGAGAGTTTGACGAAAATTACTTGCTAGCATCAAGAGTGTATGCTCAAAAATATCCTAACACGCGTCATCGCCCTGACAGGCGGTCATTAGAAAGTTTATTGCAAGTGTTATCAGAAACCAGAAAGGCAAAGACCAATTATGGGAAATGAAGAAAATGATTTTGTTGTTATCGAATCTCTTGTAGAAAAGCTGCATACAAGTCAGCGAAAAATAAGTGAAGCCAGTGGAATAATTAAGCAGGCGGAGCATCGGAAAAATTATAAAAAGGCACAGCTTTTTCCCGTATTGTATTCAAGTATACCAAGCACTTTTGGAAGTAGATTACGATCGTCAACTCGTATTTTGTTTATGGGTTCTAGAGAAGTTTAATAAAGATGAATTTCTTTTGGATTTTGTACTTTTTACGGACGAGTCATCATTCCACAATAACGGATTAGTTAATAGACATAATTTTCACCACTACAGTGACGAAAATTCCCATTTTTTTTGGAACTCTCGAAGGCAACACAGATGTTGTGTCAATGTGTAGGGTGGAATAATTGGAACGCTAGTGATACGTTCTTTTTCGATGGTAACTAACAAAGAATGTGGTTACAACTAGACGGTACACCAGCGCATTTTCAAGTAAATGTTAGAAATGAATTGGATAGGCAATATCCCAATAGGTGGACAGGACGCGGCGGTCCACTCAATTGGCCAGCAAATTCTCCAGACCTAACGACTTCTGTTTCTTTTTATGGAAATATTTCAAAAATCTATGATACACCACCAACTACACCAGACGATATGAGAGACAGAATAAGAATAGCGTTTCGCTCTTTAACACCAAGTATTTTAATAAGAGTTAAACAGTCCTTTCAAGAGAAAATTCGTTTATGTATTGAAAAATAAGGACATCATTTTGAGCACTTGTCAGTGGCGGCCCGTGATTTTTTGGGACGGGAGGGCACCGGGGGTCTGAGTGTTTAATATCAAAAATTAAGTACAGACAAAAAATAAACTCAATATGCTATTTAATTAACTTGTTTGAAAATAAAATCCATCCGCCGTTCCTTACGATCAGCAAAATGATTAATAACTCATTCATTGAAGTTTGGTGTTGACGTCAGTAATTGTTTTTCAATGGAACACATTGCTAAGGCACATAGTCTGCTTTCCCGCATGGTATTTCTAGAAAATGTTTTTATTCTCTTCAAAGTAAAAAAAAACACCATTCACTTGATTTTTTCTATTTTACACGTCCCCAGAGATTCGCAAAATAGCAGAAGACAATTTACAAAATCTTTCGCCAACATAGTCTCGACATATTATCAAAAACAAACTTTTATAACAGTTGTACTATTCAACCTTGGAAGTAAATTACAATAGTAGCATTAGAAAATTTATCATCCAACTCTACTTGACAATTTCTATTGTTAATTAGTAAATAAAATGTTAGCATGTGTGCTTTTTATTCTTTGTACAACTTCTATTGCACATGTTTGTTACATTAAAGGCTTACATTTTGACATTTAAATATAATTTGGTTCGCTTTTTTTTTTGTTACCAACGTCAAAGCAACAAAATTAGCGTGCGATAAAGAAATACTTTTGCAACCGAAACGGATGTCGTAAAGTGAACTTTATAGCACCGAAATAGAAAAAAGCATTTTGCACATTACACCCACACAACCAGTCTGATAAACTGTAAAAGCTTCTGTTGAATTTTCTCGTCACGGTTTTATTAGTTTTCAAATTGTGATCTTCTAGTTTAATCATTAAATCTGGTCTAGGGAGACCTAGATTTTTTAATTCTGTCGTAATGTTACTAACGCAATTCATAGTTGCATTTGCACCGATAGAAATTACAACATACACTCACTGCTATATATTACATACTGAACCGCCATCAGGACCCGGCACCATAGAGTAGTGCCCCGCCGCCTACATATATACGCGCGCTACCCGCGCCAGATTCATCGCTCCATTTCTAATATAGACGGGGCAGTCGCGCGAGATGCCCTGAAGCCTACGTCAGACTGCGATTTTTAAACGCGCTGAAAAGACGGACTGTTACTTTCGAAAACGTATTATTTGTCATCAAACAAATCAGAAAAATTACATACAAATCAGGTATTTATAATTAATTTATCTGTTAAATTAAATTTGTCACCGGGAAATTTATCATGGGGGGCAGTGCCCCGTTGCCCTCCCTGCAGCAGCCGCCACTGGCACTTGTTAAAACATTAGTTTTCTTTTACTACTTAAGTTTGTTATTTGTTTAATAAAGTACCTATGTATTTGTTGTTTACCTAGTTATGACGCTTTTTAATTATTGTGAAACAAAACCAATCAAACCGGTAGGTTAATAAATATTAGCCATTTAAAAAATGAATTGCACGAAACTAAAGGCTGTATTACACTTACCAAGTTCTTGACCAAGTTATTGGCCAAGAAATTGTCGGCAAGTTCTTGATCAAGTTATTGTTGACCTTGACTGTTTTACACCTATCAATTTCTTGACCAAGTTTTTAGATGAATTAGCAGTACCAATAGTGCAAAAGTACGAAACAAAAAAATTAATAAAGTTACCGAAGATTTGCGTTTGATATTGAATGTAAAAATAACTGCACAAGAGATGCAAAATAAAATAAATAATTTACGCATACAATTCTTTCAAGAAGTATCAAGTTAACATGTCATTTTTAACAATTTTCTAAAATGGAATTTGTATTTACATTTTAGGCAGTTGGCAAAAAAGTTTATAACATGAATATTACTAGAAATCACTAAAAACTTGATCAAGTTGAGAAGAAAAATAGAACATGTTCTAAGCCACCAAGTTCTTGACGAAGAAATTGACCAAGTCGACTTGACAAGTGTAATACACGACTTGTCGTCAATTTTAACTTGATCAAGTTCTTGGCCAATAACTTGGTCAAGGAACTTGGTAAGTGTAATACAGCCTTACAGTTTAAAATTGAAAATCCTAAATTACTAATATAGTTTTTAGTAATAATAGTAAATAATGTATCTGTTTGAAGTAATAATAATAATATTGTTTTTAAACACTCTGTATAATTTTTAGATTTCAACTTTAACTTATCTTAGAGTCTGATGCTTTGAGTAAACAATAAATACAATTTAAAATAATTCGCTCAAATATATAAGACAGAAATAGTTAAAGGTCTCTGTTAAGTTATGTATAGGGAGTATAACAGTAAGTAGCCTTCATTTAGCCTATAGTATAATAATATGCCATAATATACAAGTGTTCCATTTAAATTTTCATAACTTTGGTACGCAACTTTTATTGAATCACTCTGTATATTTCAAAATAATTTTAAAACGTGCCCGTAATGTGGCAAAGTATTAAAACATTTTGTCACTTCGTATACCGTAAGCGTCAAATTTTAATTTCGGTTTGCACTTCTATCATATGCAAAAGATGATCTTATCCTATGCAGCGATGCCTGCTTGCTAACAGTGGAGGGCAACGGAGTGGCGGGGGACCCCCACGCCTTACAAATGTCCAGTGTGGCAGCCTCGCTTATGTCTATCTTTAGTTAAATTCGTCGCGCTCTTTTCCACTTACTACTTTCCTATCAGAAATTAAAATATGACGACCTCGGTATATAAATCGACGGAAATGTGGTGCGCCAGCCTGTATATTATCTATGCTATACCTATATAAGTGTTTACATTAGGATATTTTCCAGTTTGTTCACTAAAATCAATCCTCTTCCTAGATTGTATTTTTATAATAATATTCCCCCAAACATTAATCTTACTCAAAGAAGCAGCTCTTGGAATTTATAGTCAATAAATCATATAAATAGAAAAAAAAAGTACGCCCAAGGTAACTTTGTGTGCATAGTTGATGTAACAGTTTTTTGTGCAGAAATGATTGCAAGCAACTATAGACCTTAAGTCTTATTATCATATGGGTAGAAATTAAATGAAATTTTGAATTCTATATTTAGTAAAAATGGTTTTGTCAATTATTAGACAAAAATAATTATAATACTTTCAAATAACAGAAAAAAATATATGTAAAGTAACTTATTCAGTACCGAAATAAATTACCTAAAATAATATTTTTTTTAGGAGCGTCATCTGTCGTTAACTAGAATACCAATTGTAGGTTTCAATCTCTTAAATTACAACTAAACTGCAGATTATATAAATTTATCAAATATTCAGCGCCTCTGGTGGTAGTAACTCGGCGACGGTGGCGTAGCCTGGTGTTCGTAACCATTTTAGGGCTACAAAAATTTGTTAATCATGGGCCATCTGGATATTTATCTGTGCTTTCTCCTGTTCCATTCTTTCTATGTAGAAAATTAAAATTAAATCTATAATATATGGCGGCATCTTCGCAGCAGTAGCTGAACTACGTAAGTATAATTCTTCCCAATGGAAAATGAAAAAAAGGATTTATTCATTATAGTTGAGGTATTGACTTGAAGATGGCGCTACACATTTAAAATATAGTACCATCTTCACTGCAGCAGCTGAACTAGGTTCGTAAATGCCTTCCCTATCGACAACAATATAAATTTATTTATTAACTTGTTCAGCTATTGACTTGAAGATGTCGATATTTATTTAAAATTATTATTTAAATTGCAATTCACCAATTGTCACGGAAAATTATATATATCAATAATTATATAATAAAATTGTAAATATAATGAGAAATTAAGATGTTTGTATCAAGTAATGTAAACCTGCAAATAATACATTTAAGCTAAACCATCGACTGTCTCCATTGTCAAATATAATAAAAATAGAATTCTTGGCAACGTAGGCGTCTTTGTACAATTAGGAACTGTTCCAACCTAAATGATCGAGTATAGCCATAGTTGCCAAAATAATATTAGAAGTGCCGGCAACGTTGGCGTTCGTAGCCTTAGGAACTGTCTTCACCTAAATGATCGAGTACAGCCATAGTTGCCAAAATAATAATAGAAGTGCCCCCGGCAACGTTGGCGTTCGTACAATTAGGAATTGTCTTAACCTAAATCATCGACTGTCTCCATTGTTGTCTATAGTATAATGCAAAGAAAAATGTAAGAACAGGATGATAAAAAAACTGATAAAATCAAATGGCTGATACGTTTTTTGGTTTTGATAAACGTTAGTACT
The DNA here is from genome assembly GCA_963170755.1 of Amphimallon solstitiale. NCBI lineage: Eukaryota > Metazoa > Arthropoda > Insecta > Coleoptera > Scarabaeidae > Amphimallon > Amphimallon solstitiale. Next base: position 7,365,104 of record OY720682.1, read on the forward strand.
GAGCTGATCATACAAGCTGAATTAGTTAATTTCAGCCAAAAAGGAAGTACTGGTAATGCTAATTTGAATGGAACATTCAAGGTGGGTTTACATGTTTACATTAGTAAAGTGAGTTGATCAAATCACTTGAATTCGAGTGAATTGCATTCAATTACTTGAAGGAGAATAAGGGTTAGAGAGTGGTTCAGACGAAGGGGGGCCCAAGGTGCTTCAAATAACCTCATACGAGTAGATCCTACAAAAATTTTCTGCGAATGACTGACCAACAGCTCGACGAGTTATTAGCAAAAGTTGAAGTCACAATTCATAAAGAAGATACTGCTATGCGTGAAGCTTTTTCTCCCAGGATAAAGCTGGAAATAACTCTACGCTATTTAGCATCAGGAGATTCATTTAAAAGTCTGGAATATCTTTACAGAGTACCTAAGTCTACAATTTCATCTTTTTTGATAGAAACATTGGAAGTAATTTACGATGTGTGATCTAACCTCATCTTCTGTCATTTTATTGCCAAATTCTTCCATGTCACTTATTAATTTCCTGACAGCAGTTCCTCTAGCATCTCTATTTTTATATGCACTACTTTTCGTATTCCACAGACACTCATGTTTTTCATATACAATGATAAATTTGCAGGACTTCTCCTCCAACCATCTACTTGCCGCCATTTTAAACAGCAGCGATAATGACGTATCAGCAAAGATTACAATTTAGCAGGTGGTATCTACAAAAAATGTGAAGATGATACTGATAATATAATAAAATACAAAAAGGAAGTCAATAAAAGTTCGTACCAATCAAACCACACCAGAGATTAAAACCAAATAGAACTTGAAATCTTTTTTGAATTACCAAATGTGGATTTTCAGGTTAAAAAGTTAGTTTAAAAGTCGCATTTTAAAAATCACGTTAAAAAGTCATCACAGTTTAAAATCACAGGTTAAAAAGTTAGTTTAAAAATCACAGTTTACAAGTCGCAGTTTAAAAATCACGTTAAAAAGTCATCACAGTTTAAAAGTCACAGTTTAAAAATCACGTTAAAAAGTCATCACAGTTTAAAAATCACAGGTTAAAAATCACAGTTTAAAAAGTCACAGTTTAAAAGTCGCATTTTAAAAACCACGTTAAAAAGTCATCACAGTTTAAATATCACAGATTAAAAAGTCAGAGTTAAAAAGTCACAGTTTAAAAATCACAGGTTAAAAAGTTAGTTTAAAAATCACAGTTTAAAAGTCGCAATTTAAAAATCACGTTAAAAATTCATCACAGTTTAAAAATCACAGGTTAAAAATCACTTTAAAGAGTCACAGTTTAACAATCACAGGTTAAAAAGTTAGAAAAGTCACATTTTAAAAATCACGTTAAAAAGTCGTCACAGGTTAAAAAGTTAGTTTAAAAATCACAGTTTAAAAGTCGCAGTATAAAAATCACGTTAAAAAGTCATCACAGTTTAAAAGTCACAGTTTAAAAGTCGCATTTTAAAAATCAGTTTAAAAAGCACAGGTTAAAAAGTTAGTTTAAAAATCACAGTTTAAAAGTCGCAGTTTAAAAATCACAGTTTAAAAGTCATCACAGGTTAAAAAGTTAGTTTAAAAGTCGCATTTTAAAAATCACGTTAAGAAGTCATCACAGTTTAAAAATCACAGTTAAAAAGTCACAGTTTAAAAATCACAGTTTAAAAGTCGCAGTTTAAGAATCACGTTAAAAAGTCATCACAGTTTAAAAATCACAGGTTAAAAATCACAGTTTAAAAAGTCACAGTTTAAAAGTCGCATTTTAAAAACCACGTTAAAAAGTCATCACAGTTTAAATATCACAGGTTAAAAATCACAGTTAAAAAGTCACAGTTTAAAAATCACAGTTTAAAAAGTCCGTTTGAAAGTCAAGAGTTAAAAAGTTACAGTTTAAAAAGTTAGTTTAAAAGTCGCATTTTAAAAATCACGTTAAAAAGTCATCACAGTTTAAAAGTCACAGTTTAAAAATCGCAGTTTAAGAATCACGTTAAAAAGTCATCACAGTTTAAAAATCACAGGTTAAAAATCACAGTTTAAAAGTCGCATTTTAAAAACCACGTTAAAAAGTCATCACAGTTTAAATATCACAGGTTAAAAATCACAGATTAAAAAGTCACAGTTTGAAAGTCAGAGTTAAAAGTCACAGTTTAAAAATCACAGGTTAAAAAGTTAGTTTAAAAATCACAGTTTAAAAGTCGCAATTTAAAAATCACGTTAAAAATTCATCACAGTTTAAAAATCACAGGTTAAAAATCACACTTTAAAAATCACAGGTTAAAAAGTTAGAAGTCACATTTTAAAAATCACGTTATAAAGTCATCACAGGTTAAAAAGTTAGTTTAAAAATCACAGTTTAAAAGTCGCAGTATAAAAATCACGTTAAAAAGTCATCACAGTTTAAAAGTCAGTTTAAAAATCACAGTTTAAAAGTCATCACAGTTTAAAAATCACAGTTAAAAGTCACAGGTTAAAAAGTTAGTTTAAAAGTCGCATTTTAAAAATCACGTTAAGAAGTCATCACAGTTTAAAAATCACAGTTAAAAAGTCACAGTTTAAAAATCACAGGTTAAAAGTCACAGGTTAAAAATCACAGTTAAAAAGTCACAGTTTAAAAATCACAAGTTAAAAATCACAGTTTAAAAAGTCCGTTTGAAAGTCAAGAGTTAAAAAGTTACAGTTTAAAAATCACAGGTTAAAAAGTTAGTTTAAAAATCAGTTTAAAAAGTTAGTTTAAAAGTCGCATTTTAAAAATCACGTTAAAAAGTCATCACAGTTTAAAAGTCACAGTTTAAAAGACAGTTTAAAAATCACAGTTAAAAGTCACAGGTTAAAAAGATAGTTTAAAAGTCGCATTTTAAAAATCACGTTAAGAAGTCATCACAGTTTAAAAATCACAGTTAAAAAGTCACAGTTTAAAGATCACAGTTTAAAAGTCGCCGTTTAAGAATCACGTTAAAAAGTCATCACAGTTTAAAAATCACAGGTTAAAATCAGTTTAAAAAGTCACAGTTTAAAAGTCGCATTTTAAAAACCACGTTAAAAAGTCATCACAGTTTAAATATCACAGGTTAAAAATCACAGTTAAAAAGTCACAGTTTAAAAATCACAAGTTAAAAATTACAGTTCAAAAAGTCCGTTTGAAAGTCAAGAGTTAAGAAGTTACAGTTTAAAAATCACAGTTTAAAAAGTTAGTTTAAAAGTCGCATTTTAAAAATCACGTTAAAAAGTCATCACAGTTTAAAAGTCACAGTTTAAAAGTCGCAGTTTAAGAATCACGTTAAAAAGTCATCACAGTTTAAAAATCACAGGTTAAAAATCATAGGTTAAAAATCACAGGTTCAAAATCACAGGTTAAAAATCACAGTTTAAAAAGTCACAGTTTAAAAGTCGCATTTTAAAAACCACGTTAAAAAGTCATCACAGTTTAAATATCACAGATTAAAAAGTCACAGTTTGAAAGTCAGAGTTAAAAAGTCACAGTTTAAAAATCACAGGTTAAAAAGTTAGTTTAAAAATCACAGTTTAAAAGTCGCAATTTAAAAATCACGTTAAAAATTCATCACAGTTTAAAAATCACTTTAAAGAGTCACAGTTTAACAATCACAGGTTAAAAAGTTAGAAAAGTCACATTTTAAAAATCACGTTAAAAAGTCATCACAGGTTAAAAAGTTAGTTTAAAAATCACAGTTTAAAAGTCGCAGTATAAAAATCACGTTAAAAAGTCATCACAGTTTAAAAGTCGCATTTTAAAAATCAGTTTAAAAAGCACAGGTTAAAAAGTTAGTTTAAAAATCACAGTTTAAAAGTCGCAGTTTAAAAATCACAGTTTAAAAGTCATCACAGTTTAAAAATCACAGGTTAAAAAGTTAGTTTAAAAGTCGCATTTTAAAAATCACGTTAAGAAGTCATCACAGTTTAAAAATCACAGTTAAAAAGTCACAGTTTAAAAATCACAGTTTAAAAGTCGCAGTTTAAGAATCACGTTAAAAAGTCATCACAGTTTAAAAATCACAGGTTAAAAATCACAGTTTAAAAAGTCACAGTTTAAAAGTCGCATTTTAAAAACCACGTTAAAAAGTCATCACAGTTTAAATATCACAGGTTAAAAATCACAGTTAAAAAGTCACAGTTTAAAAATCACAAGTTAAAAATCACAGTTTAAAAAGTCCGTTTGAAAGTCAAGAGTTAAAAAGTTACAGTTTAAAAAGTTAGTTTAAAAGTCGCATTTTAAAAATCACGTTAAAAAGTCATCACAGTTTAAAAGTCACAGTTTAAAAATCGCAGTTTAAGAATCACGTTAAAAAGTCATCACAGTTTAAAAATCACAGGTTAAAAATCACAGTTTAAAAGTCGCATTTTAAAAACCACGTTAAAAAGTCATCACAGTTTAAATATCACAGGTTAAAAATCACAGATTAAAAAGTCACAGTTTGAAAGTCAGAGTTAAAAAGTCACAGTTTAAAAATCACAGGTTAAAAAGTTAGTTTAAAAATCACAGTTTAAAAGTCGCAATTTAAAAATCACGTTAAAAATTCATCACAGTTTAAAAATCACAGGTTAAAAATCACACTTTAAAAATCACAGGTTAAAAAGTTAGAAAAGTCACATTTTAAAAATCACGTTATAAAGTCATCACAGGTTAAAAAGTTAGTTTAAAAATCACAGTTTAAAAGTCGCATTTTAAAAATCACGTTAAGAAGTCATCACAGTTTAAAAATCACAGTTAAAAAGTCACAGTTTAAAAATCACAGTTTAAAAGTCGCCGTTTAAGAATCACGTTAAAAAGTCATTACAGTTTAAAAATCACAGGTTAAAAATCACAGGTTAAAATCAGTTTAAAAAGTCACAGTTGAAAAGTCGCATTTTAAAAACCACGTTAAAAAGTCATCACAGTTTAAATACCACAGGTTAAAAATCACAGTTAAAAAGTCACAGTTTAAAAATCACAAGTTAAAAATTACAGTTCAAAAAGTCCGTTTGAAAGTCAAGAGTTAAGAAGTTACAGTTTAAAAATCACAGTTTAAAAAGTTAGTTTAAAAGTCGCATTTTAAAAATCACGTTAAAAAGTCATCACAGTTTAAAAGTCACAGTTTAAAAATCACAGTTTAAAAGTCGCAGTTTAAGAATCACGTTAAAAAGTCATCACAGTTTAAAAATCACAGGTTAAAAATCATAGGTTAAAAATCACAGTTTAAAAGTCGCAGTTTAAGAATCACGTTAAAAAGTCATCACAGTTTAAAAATCACAGTTTAAAAAGTCACAGTTTAAAAGTCGCATTTTAAAAATCACGTTAAAAAGTCATCACAGTTTAAGAAGTCACAGTTTAAAAATCACAGGTTAAAAAGTTAGAAAAGTCACATTTTAAAAATCACGTTAAAAAGTCATCACAGGTTAAAAAGTTACTTTAAAAATCACAGTTTAAAAGTCGCAGTTTAAAAATCACGTTAAAAAGTCATCAGTTTAAAAAGCACAGGTTAAAAAGTTAGTTTAAAAATCACAGTTTAAAAATCACAGTTAAAAGTCACAGGTTAAAAAGTTAGTTTAAAAGTCGCATTTTAAAAATCACGTTAAAATGTCATCACAGTTTAAAAATCACAGTTAAAAAGTCACAGTTTAAAAATCACAGGTTAAAAATTACAGTTAAAAAGTCACAGTTTAAAAATCACAGGTTAAAAAACAGTTTAAAAAGTCCGTTTGAAAGTCAAGAGTTAAAAAGTCACAGTTTAAAAATCACAGGTTAAAAAGTTAGTTTAAAAATCACAGGTTAAAAAGTTAATGTTATAAAACGATAATTGTGAGTATAATAAGGGGAAAAAATCAGGTGTGGCCACCACACGACTTTCTTATACGTATGAAAGTGTTATTTCCGGTCCGAATTTTGAAATTTCATTTATACAAAAAATATTCCATATCCAACTCTAAATACTTTTGTACTCTTCATAAATATATATAGAATGCTTAAGTTAATGTTATAAAACGATAATTGTGAGTATAATAAGGGAAAAAAATCAGGTGTGGCCACCACACGACTTTCTTATACGTATGAAAGTGTTATTTCCGGTCCGAATTTTGAAATTTCATTTATACAAAAAATATTCCATATCCAACTCTAAATACTTTTGTACTCTTCATAAATATATATAGAATGCATAAGCATAGACAATGAGCAGTTGGCATCACAGGTTGGCACCACAAAACCATAAAAAGTAACTACATACTTTAATTTGCGAGTTTAATCAATTTGTATCATTTTAAAATATGGAGTTTTCTGTTATTTTTAATGAAAGATGCCTATCCTTTTACTAATGAGATGAATTATGTAAATCAATTAAACTGGGATTTTTTACGCCGATAAAAGTCTAGTAGCCGTTTTATATTTACGAAGTGGAGAAGAAATTGTTGACATGAACGTTCTATATTTTTCTTCAACATTTTTTTAAGTTTGTTGCTAATTACTTAAAATGTAAATATAGGTACCTACATTTTATTTTATAGCAATTTTCAAAACTTTGAAATTATTTTTTAAACAGTAACTGCACAACATGTTCCCGTATAGTATTTCTGATATAGGTATTCACCAAATTCTATAGTTCAAATCACACGTGCTTGCTGCCTCTTTCTCCCGGAAGGTGAGGTCGCAGGTTTTTTAATTTTAATAATAACAATAATCTTATAATAGCCTCATTATTTATAATATATTAACATCAAAGTAATACCTTTACATTACTTAATGTTTTGAAGATTTTTACTACAATTGCTGTTCCCCTAGCAGCATTTTTCGAATATCGCGGGTGTTTTAAGTTGGGTAGGAGAACAATCGAGTAGAATACAGGTAGGCTAATTCACTTTTTATTGCGAAATTATTAGACACACCGTGTACTCCAACAAAAGATTGGTCAAAAAATAGATGTAGAAACATTTAATGACAAAATTATATATACTAAAAGCGGAGTAGCCCATGGCAACCAAACGCCCGAAAAATCGACGAAAAACGGCAAAACTGTGCAAAGAACTCCTCTCTGGAGACGCGAAATTAAGGGCTGTCTTTTGGCATGTTGGTAGAGGCGACATTGAATTTCCGGTCGACGGGGAGTTTTTCTTCCCAAGTGGAGCGTGTGCAGAGATATCGCCCGTTGAAGAGGAGCGTGCACTCGGTGTTTTAACAGAAAAATGGCTTACGTCATCATGACGATTTACGTGACAAGCAAAATAAATCTCGGGAAACGTCAAACTGGCAGACAAACTGAGTTGTATCCACAGATTCACTTTTAAGCGTGAAATACGAAATTTTGAAGGCTGCGAGCGGTCAACTGGGACCGGGGTGTTATAGAACGGACTTCTCTAGATCTTCCACATGCTTATTTCGAGTCGACAGACGCACGCAAACAAGGGCACGAGCACTTTCAAATTCGTTTGCAGACAGATTTCGTAAGAAAAATGGCCGAAAACGTCACAGATTCAATGTGCATGTGATTCAATGTACTACGGTCCCACGAAAAGTATCAGATTAATTTATCCGGTCCGACAAGTTCGGCATCTCAATCTCGACATAATACACCCGCTTGACTTGACATTTTTATAGATATACAGGTTGATTGTTCTTTTAATGATTACATATTTGAATTATTAAAATACGTTAATTCCAGAACGCGTACGCCTTAATGGGGAAAAGGATTGCTTTTAACATTTATGTGCCCTTATGACAACGATTACGCATACACGCAGAGTGGGCGGAGCTACCTGAAATTAATTTCTCTCTTCTAATTGAAGTAAAATTCGGCACTTGGGAGTCTTTGTGGTATCATTGATCACGTATCCAAAGTCGAAATGTCAAAAAAAAAACCAAAATGGCCGAAGGATTTTTTGAAAATTGACGTATAAATGTGAAATTTTAGATACGAGTGTGTCTTAAGTCGCCGATCACAAATTCAAAATCAAAATGTCATAAAAAAACCAAAATGGCGTAAGAATTTTTTGAAAATTGACGTATGAATGTAAAATTTTAGATACGTTGGTTTTGGGGGTCGCCGATCACGACTCCAAAGTCAAAATGTCAAAAAAAAAACAAAATGGCGGAAGATTTCTTGAAAATTGACGTGTGAATGTAAAATTTTAGATATGGGGGTTTTGGGGGTCGCCGATCACGATTCCAAAGTCAAAATGTCAAAAAAAAACAAAATGGCGGAAGATTTTTTGAAAATTGACGTATGAATGTAAAATTTTAGATACAGGGGTTTTGGAGGTCGCCGATCACGATTTCAAAGTCAAAATGCAAAAAAAAACAAAATGGCGGAAGATTTTTTGAAAATTGACGTATCAATGTAAAATTTTAGATACGGGGGTTTTGGGGGTCGCCGATCACGACTCCAAAGTCAAAATGTCAAAAAAAACAAAATGGCGGAAGATTTTTTGAAAATTGACGTATGAATGTAAAATTTTAGATACGGGGGTTTTGGGGGTCGCCGATCACGATTCCAAAGTCAAAATGTCAAAAAAAAAAAATGGCGGAAGATTGTTTGAAAATTGACGTATGAATGTAAAATTTTAGATACGGGGGTTTTGGGGGTCGCCGATCAGGATTTCAAAGTTAAAATGTCAAAAAAAACAAAATGGCGGAAGGATTTTTTGAAAATTGACGTATGAATGTAAAATTTTAGATACGGGGGTTTTGGGGTGGCCGATCACGATTCCAATGTCAAAATGTCAAAAAAAACAAAAGGGCGGGTGATTTTTTTGAAAATTGACGTATGATTGTAAAATTTTAGATACGGGGGTTTTGGGGGTCGCCGATCACGAATCCATAATCAAAATGTCAAAAAAAACAAAATGGCGGAAGATTTTTTGAAAATTGACGTATGAATGTAAAATTTTAGATACGGGGGTTTTGGGGGTCGCCGATCACGATTCCAAAGTCAAAATGTCAAAAAAAACAAAATGGCGGAAGATTTTTTGAAAATTGACTTATGAGTGTGAAATTTTAGATACGGGGGTTTTGGGGGTCGCCGATCACGATTCCAAAGTCAAAATGTCAAAAAAAGCAAAATGGCGGAAGATTTTTTGAAAATTGACTTATGAGTGTGAAATTTTAGATACGGGGGTTTTGGGGGTCTCCGATCACGATTCCAAAGTCAAAATGTCAAAAAAAAACAAAATGGCGGAAGATTTTTTGAAAATGGACGTATGAATGTAAAATTTTAGATACGGGGGTTTTGGGGGTCGCCGATCACGATTCCAAAGTCAAAATGTCAAAAAAAACAAAATGGCGGAAGATTTTTTGAAAATTCGACGTATGAATGTAAAATTTTAGATACGGGGGTTTGGGGGTCGCCGATCACGATTCCAAAGTCAAAATGTCAAAAAAAACAAAATGGCGGAAGATTTTTTGAAAATTGACTTATGAGTGTGAAATTTTAGATACGGGGGTTTTGGGGGTCGCCGATCACGATTCCAAAGTCAAAATGTCAAAAAAAGCAAAATGGCGGAAGATTTTTTGAAAATTGACTTATGAGTGTGAAATTTTAGATACGGGGGTTTGGGGGTCTCCGATCACGATTCCAAAGTCAAAATGTTAAAAAAAAAAAAAATGGCGGAAGATTTTTTGAAAATGGACGTATGAATGTAAAATTTTAGATACGGGGGTTTTGGGGGTCGCCGATCACGATTCCAAAGTCAAAATGTCAAAAAAAACAAAATGGCGGAAGATTTTTTGAAAATTTGACGTATGAATGTAAAATTTTAGATACGGGGGTTTTGGGTGTCGCCGATCACGATTCCAAAGACAAAATGTCAAAAAAAACAAAATGACGGAAGATTTTTTGAAAATTGACGTATAAATGTGAAATTTTAGATACGAGGGTGTCTTAGGTCGCCGATCACAAATCCAAAATCAAAATGTCATAAAAAACAAAATAGCTGAAGAATTTTTTGAAAATTGACGTATGAATATAAAATTTTAGATACGGGAGTTTTGGGGGTTGCCCATCACGAATCCAAAGTCAAAATGTCAAAAAAAAAATGGCGGAAGATTTTTTGAAAATTGACGTATAAATGTAAAATTTTAGATACAGGGGTTTTGGGGGTCGCCGATCACAAATCCAAAATCAAAATGTCATAAAAAAACAAAATGGCGGAAGAATTTTTTGAAAATTGACGTATGAATGTGAAATTTTAGATACGGGGGTTTTGGGGGTGGCCGATCACGATTCCAAAGTCAAAATGTCAAAAAAAACAAAATGGCGGAAGATTTTTTGAAAATTGACGTATGAATGTAAAATTTTAGATACAGGGGTTTTGGGGGTCACCGATCACGATTCCAAAGTCAAAATGTCAAAAAAAACAAAATGGCGGAAGATTTTTTGAAAATTGAATTATGAGTGTGAAATTTTAGATACGGGGGTTTTGGGGGTCGACGATCACGATTCCAAAGTCAAAATGTCAAAAAAAAAAAAAAACTGGCTGAAGATTTTTTGAAAATTGACGTATGAATGTAAAATTTTAGATACGGGGGTTTTGGGGGTCGCCGATCACGATTCCAAAGTCAAAATGTCAAAAAAAACGAAATGGCGGAAGATTTTTTGAAAATTGACTTATGAGTGTGAAATTTTAGATATGGGGGTTTTGGGGGTCGACGATCACGATTCCAAGTCAAAATGTCCAAAAAAAACAAAATAGCGGAAGATTTTTTGAAAATTGACGTATGAATGTAAAATTTTAGATACGGGGGTTTTGGGGGTCGCCGATCACGATTCCAAAGACAAAATGTCAAAAAAAACAAAATGACGGAAGATTTTTTGAAAATTGACGTATAAATGTGAAATTTTAGATACGAGGGTGTCTTAAGTCGCCGATCACAAATCCAAAATCAAAATGTCATAAAAAAACAAAATGGCGGGTGATTTTTTTGAAAATTGACGTATGATTGTAAAATTTTAGATACGGGGGTTTTGGGGGTCGCCGATCACGAATCCATAATCAAAATGTCAAAAAAAACAAAATGGCGGAAGATTTTTTGAAAATTGACGTATGAATGTAAAATTTTAGATACGGTGGTTTTGGGGGTCGCCGATCACGATTCCAAAGTCAAAATGTCAAAAAAACAAAATGGCGGAAGATTTTTTGAAAATTGACTTATGAGTGTGAAATTTTAGATACGGGGGTTTTGGGGGTCGCCGATCACGAATCCATAATCAAAATGTCAAAAAAAATAAAATGGCGGAAGATTTTTTGAAAATTGACGTATGAATGTAAAATTTTAGATACGGGGGTTTTGGGGGTCGCCGATCACTATTCCAAAGTCAAAATGTCAAAAAAAACAAAATGGCGGAAGATTTTTCTGAAAATTGACGTACGAACGTGAAATTTTAGATACGGGGGTTTTGGGGGTCGCCGATCACGATTCCAAAGTTAGAATGTCAAAAAAAAACAAAATGGCGGAAGATTTTTTGAAAATTGACGTATGAATGTGAAATTTTCGATACGGGGGTGTTTGTGGTCGATTATTACGTCTTCAATTTGGCGATTCTTCGAAACTTGATTGAGCAGGGTTTAAATTTAATACTTCATTTTTTCTTAACGATAGTAGATTCGAAATCATCATAATCGTATTGTACACTGTTTCAATGAAAATGTTGCGCTCATTGAGCTCATTGTTTCTTTCGATACTTTAACATGACTTATGTTTAACATTAAATTACCTTTCTCGCTCTTGATTGTATACCAGTTTGTGTAAAGAACAGTTCGAAAAGAATTTTAAATAAAACATACTATTGGCTTAACAAGATATATGTAGGGGTGCTTAAAAAGTTTACAAAAGTGGACATTCTAAAAAGCGTCACGCCAGTGATAGCTTTTTACAGGAAAGGCTCTTCAATAGGGCTTCAATTTAAAACTTGGGCTTTTTACTTTTATTATTATTTCGTGCTTTTTTCTTAACGAGAGTAGACTTCGAAAAGGTTGACCGGCTTTTACACTTTCACATCAAAATAGTATTGTACACAGTCTTAATAAAAATGTTGCGCTTCTTGATCTCATTGTGTATCTGCATACTTTAACACGACTTATGTTTAACATTACATTACCTTTATCGCTTTTGAGTGTGTACAGATTTGTGTAAAAAACAGTTCGAGAAGCATTTTAAATAAAACATACTATTCGCTTCACAAGATATATGTATATATACAGGAGTGCTTCAAAAGTTAATAAAAACGGACATTCTAAAAAGCCATGGCAGTGATTGCTTTTTACAGGAAACTGTGAAGAAACTGTAAGCGGACGCGAAAAAAGTCATTCAATAGGGCTAAAATTTAAAACTTGGGTTTATTTTTGGATTTTTGAGTAAAATAAATTTTAAGTTCATTTTTATTATTCCTTTGTGTTTCTTCATTAATGACAGTAGAATTCAAAAAGGTTGATATGATTTTTTCACTGTTACATCAAAATAATACTGTAAACTGTCTTAATGAAAATGTTGCGCTCTGAGCTCATTGTTTCTTTGGATACTTTAACATGAATTATGATTATTATTAAATTACCTTTTTCGCTCTTGAGTATGTACCGGTTTGTGTAAAAAAACAATTCGAGAAAAATTTTAAATAAGATATACTATTGGCTTCACAAAATATATGTATATACCGGGATGCTTTAAAAGTTTATAAAACCGGACATTCTAAAAAGCGTCATGCCAGTACTCGCTTTTTACAGGAAAGGCGCTTCAATTTAAAACTTCGGCTTTTTACTTTTACTTTTATTTTGTGCTCCTTTATTAACGATAGTGGATTTCAAAAAGGTCACACTTTACATCAACATAGTATTGTACACTGTCTTAATAAAAATGTTGCGCTTTTTGATCTCATTCTGTCTTTGGATACTTTAACACGACTTATGTTTAACATTAAATTACCTTTCTCGCTCTTGAGTGTGTACAGGTTTATGTCAAAAACAGTTCGAGAAGAATTTTAAATAAAATATCCTATTGACTTAACAAAATATATGTATATACAGGGGTGTTTCAAAAGTTTATAAAAGTGGATATTCTAAAAAGCGTTATTCCAGTGATCGCTTTTACAGGAAAGGCGCTTTAATAGGGCTTAAATTTAAAACTTGGGCTTTTTACTTTTATTATTATTTCCTGCTCCTTTATTAACGATAGTGGATTTCGAAAAGGTTGACGGGCTTTTACACTTTCACATCAAAATAGTATTGTAAACTGCCTTAATGAACAAGTTGGGCTTTTTGATCTCATTGTGTCTTTGCATACTTTAACACGACATATGTTTAACATTAAATTACCTTTCTCGCTCTCGAGTGTGTACCGGTTTGTGTTAAAAACAGTTCGAGAAGAATTTTAAATAAAATATCCTATTGGCTTAACAAAATATATGTATATACAGGGGCGCTTCAAAAATTTATAAAAATGGACATTATAGAAAGCGCTGTTTACAGAAAAGGCGCTTCAAAAGGGCTTAAATTTAAAACTTGGGTTTTTTACTTTCATTATTATTTTGTGCTCCTTTATTAATGATAGTGGATTTCAAAAGGGTCTCACTTTATATCAAAATAGTATTGTAAACTGTTTTAATAAAAATGTTGCGCTTTTTGAGCTCATTGTGTCTTTGGATACTTTAACATGGCTTATGATTAACATTAAATTACCTTTCTCGCTCTTGAGTGTGTACCGATTTGTGTCAAAAACAGATCGAGAATAATTTTAAATAAAATATACTCTGCTCTTTTATTAACGATAGTGGACTTCGAAAAGGTAATAAGAAAGTAATATACTTTATAAATTAGATTTACTTTACCCATTCACATACGTATGTTTGCGAGCTATATATTTGAAGTTCATCAGCATTCATTAGCATTCTATAAGAATGTTTGAAAGCTCTTGAGTGTGTACCGATTTGTGTCAAAAACAGATCGAGAATAATTTTAAATAAAATATACTCTGCTCTTTTATTAACGATAGTGGACTTCGAAAAGGTAATAAGAAAGTAATATACTTTATAAATTAGATTTACTTTACCCATTCACATACGTATGTTTGCGAGCTATATATTTGAAGTTCATCAGCATTCATTAGCATTCTATAAGAATGTTTGAAAGCGACGCCCATTTACCAAACAAAATTTGTTGTAAACATGTTAAACACTATGGAGATACTACGTATATTTGAGCATGTCAATTAAAATGACGAGCCCGCGATAGCGGGCGAGTAGTATATATGTAATTCATTGAAAATTTAAAATGTTCTTCAATACAAGTCCTTCATTTTTAATTGACGTGCGAACTAATTTTGAGTATGTGACAGACGAATATTTCAATTATGCTGACCAAAATTTCATAATGAAAGCGCTGTTCCACTTCAAATAATTTGGGTGAAAATATCTCAGTGTCAAACTGATTATTAGGTTCTTTTTTATTAATATTGTGCATGCCTATCTTAAATTGTTTCTGAGCAATTGACATACTTTTTGTTAATATATTAAATTTTTCCACTGTTATTTCAATAGCGTATTATCCCGATTGTCTCAATGAAAATGATGCACTTATTGAGCATATTGTTTCTTCGGATACTTTAACATCATTCTTATGTTTAACTTTAAATTATCTTTCTCGCTCTTCATTGTGTAACAGTTTGTGTAAAAAAAAATTCTAGAAGAATTCTAAATGAAATATACAATTGGCTTTACAAAATATATGTATATACAGAGTGTGCCACAAGTCTATAAAATCTTACATTCTAAAAACCACCACGAGAGTGATCGCGTTTTACAGGAAACTGTAAACAGCTGTAAGCGGACGCGAAAAAGGCGAATTCAAGCTCGAAAAGATTGAAGCATTAGCTCACAAACATTCAGCACAATAAATATTGCAATATATAATTATTGGCCCAATGATAATAGTGTATAGGTAAGAAATTCATAAATTCGATTCCTTATTTGTTTATAAATACTTTCTACTCATTTTTAGCAATTATCATTACATGACTGGAGTCATTTCGTCCATGAATTAAGTTGTAAAAATACTTCAAAATATTATAAGATATTGTAAATAGAAAAAAGAAACTAAAATATATTCCTACCAGATTAAACAAGCACTTAATCATGTTGTTACTGTGCCAGGCAAATTGAGAAGTAATATCATACGTATTCAAAAAAGATTGTTTAATTATCATTGATGAAAATGAACTTCAATTACAATCATTGAAAATAGAAATTCTATAAGGATGTTTTACAGTATTTTCGAATATAACAATAAGTAAGCAATATTACCATAATACATATATTATATCTATATATTCCGTAAATTGTAGGTGTACAATGCAAAACAAAATAATTATGTACAGTGTGAACAAGGCTTTACCAACATTATTAAGCATCATACATAACTGACAGTTGTAATACAATTTACCACAAAGAAACACTGCAAATTATAAAAGTATAGGAATGGAAATCATTATAAAAAATGCCAATGAAATAAATATTATTTGTTATAGAACAATGATTAAATGAATTATTTAAAAGTATACATTCGCGTCAACAAAACATAATTCTAATAAAGCTATCTACAAGTTTATATAAAATAAAATGTTTTTTTTAAATTCTAATGAATTTTCATTTAAACCAAAAAGACCAATGGAATCGACATATGTATATAGACTGAAACACTATTAACAAAAACTATCAAACCACATTTTCCAACTGATGCAAAAAACACAGATTTCGAGATTATTCTAATTTTATACCCACAAACAAAATTCAAACTATAGATAAATTAGGCAAACGTGAAATAAATCATCGGCAAGTCAAGGCACAAAAACCAATAATAGTAGAAAAATTTTAAATAGAGTGAAAACTACCGTCTGTCAGGCACAGGAAAAGTATGTGAAAAATGTCAATATAACATTAAACGATAAAATACATCTTATTTCATGGACAGCCGTTAAACATTTTCAATTTAAAAACTGCTATTATCACTAAATCTATTATTAATCATTTCATCCGATAAGCATTCTGAATAAAATATTCCATAGTTGTAAACTATATACAGGGATGTATAAAAACAACTAAGCGATATTGAACATCTAAAACACAATTATATTTAGTTATTCGCTATATATCGGAATTATATGGTGTTTCAAAAACTGAAACGCAATAAAGACAAAATCCGCAATAAATTTAGAAGAATAAGGGGGAGCGGTACCTCAACTGTAAGCGGAATAAGAGGCGATAGCGGGCCTTCAAGGCCTGCCGTATTAGCTAGTTATATATACTAATAGCTGAGTAGCCAATGGCAACCAAACGACCCGAAAATCGTCTAAAAACGGCAAAACTGTGCAAAGAACTCCTCTCTGGAGACGCGAAATTAAGGGCTGTCTTTTGGCATGTTGGTAGGGGCGACATTGAATTTCCGGTCGACGGAGAGTTTTTCTTCCCAAGTGGAGCGTGTGCAGAGATATCGCCCGTTGAAGAGGAGCGTGCACTCGGTGTTTTAACAGAAAAATGGCTTACGTCATCATGACGATTTACGTGACAATCAAAATAAATCTCGGGAAACGTCAAACTGGCAGACAAACTGAGTTGTATCCACAGATTCACTTTTAAGCGTGAAATACGAAATTTTGAAGGCTGCGAGCGCTCAACTGGGACCGGGGTGTTATAGAACGGACTTCTCTAGATCTTCCACATGCTTATTTCGAGTCGACAGACGCACGCAAACAAGGGCACGAGCACTTTCAAATTCGTTTGCAGAAGGATTTGGTCAGCAAAATGGCCGATTCAATGTGCAGTGATATCAATGTATTTCGGACGGGCGAAAAATATAATCAGATTCTCATGTGCACTGCCGATGAATGTATTACGGTCCGGTGGATGTTCGGCATCTCCATATCTCCACACAATACATAACGGTCCCGCTTGATTTAATAATTTCAACTATACAGGAGCTGTAGATTAATATTTTAATAATGATTTGAATTAAAATACGTTAACTCCAGAACGCGTATGCGTATGGGGAAAAGGATTGCTTTTAACATCGATGTGCCCTTATGTAATAATTTTATTTAATCGATTACGCATACATGCAGGGTGGGCGGAGCTAGCTGAAATTAACTTCTCTCTTCTGATTAAAGTAAAATTCGGCACTTGGGAGTTTTTGTGGTCTCATTGATCACGTATCCAAAGTCGAAATGTCAAAAAAAAACAAAATGGCCGAAGGATTTTTTGAAAATTTTGACGTATAAATGTGAAATTTTATATACGAGGGTGTCTTAGGTCACCGATCACGAATACATACTCAAAATGTCAAAAAAAAAACAAAATGGCGGAAGATTTTTTGAAAATTGACGTATGAATGTGAAATTTTAGATACGAGGGTTTTGGGGGTCGCCGATCACGATTCCAAAGACAAAATGTCAAAAAAAACAAAATGGCGGAAGATTTTTTTGAAAATTGACGTACGAACGTGAAATTTTAGATACGGGGGTTTTGGGGGTCGCCGATCACGATTCCAAAGTTAAAATGTCAAAAAAAAACAAAATGGCGGAAGATTTTTTGAAAATTGAGGTATGAACGTGAAATTTTAGATACGGAGGTTTTGGGGGTCGCCGATCACGATTCCAAAGTCAAAATGTCAAAAAAAACAAAATGGCGGAAGATTTTTTTTTAAATTGACGTACGAACGTGAAATTTTAGATACGGGGGTTTTGGGGGTCGCCGATAACAATTCCAAAGTTAAAATGTCAAAAAAAAACAAAATGGCGGAAGATTTTTTGAAAATTGACATATGAACGTGAAATTTTAGATACGGGGGTTTTGGGGATCACCGATCACGATTCCAAAGTCAAAATGTCAAAAAAAACAAAATGGCGGAAGATTTTTTTGAAAATTGATGTATGAATGTGGAATTTTAGATACGGGGGTGTTTGTGGTCGCTTATTACGTCTTCAATTTGGTGATTCTTCGAAACGTGATTAAACAGGGCTTAAATTTAATACTCCATTTTTTCTTAACGATAGTAGATTCGCAAACATCAGAATCTTATTGTACACTGTCTCAATGGAAATGTTGCGCTCATTGAGCTCATTGTTTCTTTCAATACTTTAATATGACTTATGTTTAACATTAAATTACCTTTCTCGCTCTTGAGTGTGTACCAGTTTGTCTAAAAAGCAGTTCGAGAAGAATTTTAAATATAATAACAAAATATACTATTGGCTTAACAAAATATATGTAGGGGTGCTTCAAAAGTTTATAAAGGTGGACATTCTAAAAAGCCATGACAGTGATTGCTTTTTACAGGACAGGCGCTTCAATATGACTTAAATTTAAAACTTGGGCTTTTTACTTTTATTATTATTTTGTGCTTTTTTCTTAACGAGAGTAGACTTCGAAAAGGTTGACAGGCTTTTACACTTTCACATCAAAATAGTATTGTATACTGTCTTAATAAAAATGTTGCGCTTCTAGATCTCATTGTGTATTTGCATACTTTAACACGACTTACGGTTAACATTACATTACCTTTCTCGCTCTTGAGTGTGTACAGATTTGTGTAAAAAACAGTTCGAGAAGCATTTTAAATAAAACATACTATTCGCTTCACAAGATATATGTATATATATATACAGGAGTGCTTCAAAAGTTAATAATAACGGACATTCTAAAAAGCCATGACAGTGATTGCTTTTTGCAGGAAACTGTGAAGAAACTGTAAGCGGACGCGAAAAAAGCCATTCAATAGGGCTAAAATTTAAAATACTATATTATATTAGCTAATTATCAGTAATTATATTTTTAATCTAACAACATATTCCTATGTATGTATGTACAGTTGTGTGCAATAAACTGGCGATTATGTAAATATGACTTTGTCATATAGCGTTAATTCAATTTGTCATACTTAATTGACAGATTGAGATATTCAATATGCCTGCATGTTTAGATTTGATAAGTAAGTCTCATATTATAGCGAAAATCGAAGATAAATTGTCAAGTAGAGCTTTAGCACAGCAATTTTGCATAAATAAATCTATTGTGCTAAAAATTAAGAAGCGCTAGGAGAAGGAAAGAACATTATATAGAAGAGGTAGTTCTGCTCGTTATATATACTAATAGCTGAGTAGTCAATGGCAACCAAACGACCCAAAAATCGTCTAAAAACGGCAAAACTGTGCAAAGAACTCCTCTCTGGATACGCGAAATTAAGGGCTGTCTTTTGGCATGTTGGTAGGGGCGACATTGAATTTCCGGTCGACGGGGAGTTTTTCTTCCCAAGTGGAGCGTGTGCAGAGATATCGCCCGTTGAAGAGGAGCGTGCACTCGGTGTTTTAACAGAAAAATGGCTTACGTCATCATGACGATTCACGTGACAATCAAAATAAATCTCGGGAAACGTCAAACTAGCAAGTTGTAGCTACAGATTCACTTTTAAGACTGAAATACGAAATTTTGAAGGTTGCGAGGGTCCAACAAGACCCGAGGTGTTAAAGAACGGCCTTCTGGGCATCTCTCACATGCTTATTTCGAGTCGACAGACGCACGCAATGTAGGGCACGAGCAGTTTCAAATTCGTTTGCAGACAGATTTCGTAAGAAAAATGGCCGAAATACGTCACAGATTCAATGTGCATGTGATTCAATGTACTACTATGGGGCGAAAAATATCAGTCTATTCGGTCCGACAAGTTCCGCATCCCAATCTCGACATAATACACCCGCTTGACTTAACATTTTTATAAATATACAGGTTGATTGTACTTTTAATGGTAATATATTTGAATTATTAAAATACGTTAATTCCAGAACGTGTACGCCTTAATAGGGAAAAGGATTGCTTTTAACATTTATGTGCCCTTATGACAACGATTACGCATACATGCAGAGTGGGCGGAGCTACCTGAAATTAATTACTCTCTTCTGATTAAAGTAAAATTCGGCACCTGGGAGTCTTTGTGGTGCCATTGATCACGTATCCAAATCGAAATGTCAAAAAAAACAAAATGGCCGAAGGATTTTTTGAAAATTGACGTATAAATGTGAAATTTTAGATACGAGGGTGTCTTAAGTCGCCGATCACAAATTCAAAATCAAAATGTCATAAAAAACAAAATGGCGCATGATTTTTTTGAAAATTGACGTATGAGTGTGAAATTTTAGATACGGGGGCTTTGGGGGTCGCCGATCACGATTCCAAAGTCAAAATGTCAAAACAAACAAAATGGCGGAAGAGTTTTTTGAAAATTGACGTATGAATGTAAAATTTTAGATACGGGGTTTTGGGGGTTGCCGATCACGATTCCAAAGTCAAAATGTCAAAATAAAACAAAATGGCGGAAGATTTTTTGAAAATTGACGTATGAATGTGAAATTTTAGATGCGGGGTGTGTTAGGTCGCCAATCACAAATCCAAAATCAAAATGTCATAAAAAAACAAAATGGCGTAAGAATTTTTTGAAAATTGACATATGAATGTAAAATTTTAGATACGGGGGTTTTGGGGGTCGCCGATCACGATTCCAAAGTCAAAATGTCAAAAAAAACAAAATGGCGGAAGATTTTTGAAAATTGACGTATGAATGTAAAATTTTAGATACGGGGGTTTTGATGGTCGCCGATCACGATTCCAAAGTCAAAATGTCAAAAAAAGCAAAATGGCGGAAGATTTTTTTGAAAATTGACGTATGAATGTAAAATTTTAGATACGGGGGTTTTGGGGGTGGCCGATCACGATTCCAAAGTCAAAATGTCAAAACAAACAAAATGGCGGAAGAGTTTTTTGAAAATTGACGTATGAATGTAAAATTTTAGATACGGGGTTTTGGGGGTTGCCGATCACGATTCCAAAGTCAAAATGTCAAAATAAAACAAAATGGCGGAAGATTTTTTGAAAATTGAC
This sequence comes from Amphimallon solstitiale, assembly GCA_963170755.1. Classification (NCBI taxonomy): domain Eukaryota; kingdom Metazoa; phylum Arthropoda; class Insecta; order Coleoptera; family Scarabaeidae; genus Amphimallon; species Amphimallon solstitiale. The sequence continues at coordinate 7,386,009 of OY720682.1, forward strand.
GTATGAATGTGAAATTTTAGATGCGGGGTGTGTTAGGTCGCCAATCACAAATCCAAAATCAAAATGTCATAAAAAAACAAAATGGCGTAAGAATTTTTTGAAAATTGACATATGAATGTAAAATTTTAGATACGGGGGTTTTGGGGGTCGCCGATCACGATTCCAAAGTCAAAATGTCAAAAAAAACAAAATGGCGGAAGATTTTTGAAAATTTACGTATGAATGTAAAATTTTAGATACGGGGGTTTTGATGGTCGCCGATCACGATTCCAAAGTCAAAATGTCAAAAAAAGCAAAATGGCGGAAGATTTTTTTGAAAATTGACGTATGAATGTAAAATTTTAGATACGGGGGTTTTGGGGGTGGCCGATCACGATTCCAAAGTCAAAATGTCAAAAAAAACAAAATGGCCGAAGGATTTTTTGAAAATTGACGTATAAATGTGAAATTTTAGATACGAGGGTGCCTTAAGTCGCCGATCACAAATCCAAAATCAAAATGTCATAAAAAACACAATGGCGGGTGAATTTTTTGAAAATTAATGTATGAATCTAAAATTTTAGATACGGGAGTTTTGGGGGTCGCCGATCACGATTCCAAAGTCAAAATGTCAAAAAAAACAAAATGGCGGAAGATTTTTTGAAAATTGACGTATGAATGTAAAATTTTAGATACGGGGTTTTGGGGGTTGCCGATCACGATTCCAAAGTCAAAATGTCAAAATAAAACAAAATGGCGGAAGATTTTTTGAAAATTGACGTATGAATGTGAAATTTTAGATACGGGGGTTTTGGGGGTCGCCGATCACGATTCCAAAGTCAAAATGTCAAAAAAAACAAAATGGCCAAAGATTTTTTAGAAAATTGACGTATTAATGTAAAATTTTAGAAACGGGGTTTTGGGGGTCGCCGATCACGATTCCAAAGTCAAAATGTCAAAAAAAGCAAAACGGCGAAAATTTTTTTTTGAAAATTGACGTATGACTAAAATTTTAGATACGGGGGTGGGTTTTGGGCGTCGCCGATCACGATTCCAAAGGCAAAATGTCAAAAAAAACAAAAGGGCGGAAGATTTTTTTGAAAATTGACGTATGAATGTGAAATTTTAGATACGGGGGTTTTGGGGGTCGCCGATCACGATTCCAAAGCCAAAATGTCAAAAAAAACAAAAGGGCGGAAGATTTTTTTGAAAACTGACGTATGAATGTGAAATATTAGATACGGGAGTTTTGGGGGTCGCCGATCACGTTTCCAAAGTCAAAATGTCAAAAAAAACAAAATGGCGAAAGATTTTTTTGAAAATTGACGTATGAATGTGAAATTTTAGATACGAGGTTTTGGGGGTCGGCGATCACGATTCCAAAGCCAAAATGTCAAAAAAATCAAAATGGCGGAAGATTTTTTGAAAATTGACATATGAATGTAAAATTTTAGATACGGGGGTTTTGGGGGTCGCCGAACACGATTCCAAAGTCAAAATGTCAAAAAAAAAGCAAAACGGCGAAAGATTTTTTTGAAAATTGACGTATGAGTGTGAAATTTTAGATACGGGGGTGTGTTAGGTCGCCGATCACAAATCCAAAATTAAAATGTCATAAAAAAACAAAATGGCGGAAGATTTTTTGAAAATTGACGTATGAATGTAAAATTTTAGATACGGGGATTTTGGGGGGTCGCCGATCACGATTCCAAAGTCAAAATGTCAAAAAAAGCAAAATGGCGGAAGATTTTTTTGAAAATTGAAGTATGAATGTAAAATTTTAGATACGGGGGTTTTGGGGGTCGTCGATCACGATTCCAAAGTCAAAATGTAAAAAAAAAAATGGCGGAAGATTTTTTGAAAATTGACGTATGAATGTAAAATTTTGGATACGGGGGTTTTGGGGGTCGCCGATCACGATTCCAAAGTCAAAATGTCAAAAAAAACAAAATGACGGAAGATTTTTTGAAAATTGACGTATTCATAGAAATTTCAGATACGGGGGTTTTGGTGGTCGCCGATCACGATTCCAAAGTCAAAATGTCAAAAAAAACAAAATGACGGTAGATTTTTTGAAAATTGACGTATGAATGTGAAATTTCAGATACGGGGGTTTTGTGGGGTCGCCAATCACGATTCCAAAGCCAAAATGTCAAAAAAAACAAAAGGGCGGAAGATTTTTTGAAAATTGACGTATGAATGTAAAATTTTAGATACGGGGGTCGCCGATCACGATTCCAAAGTCAAAATGTCAAAAAAAAAAAATGGTGGAAGATTTTTTTTGATAATTGACGTATGAATGTGAAATTTTAGATACGGGGGCTTTGGGGATCGCCGATCACGATTCCAAAGTCAAAATGTCAAAACAAACAAAATGGCGGAAGATTTTTTGAAAATTGACATATGAATGTAAAATTTTAGATACGGGGGTTTTGGCGGTCACCGATCACGATTCCAAAGTCAAAATGTCAAAAAAAGCAAAATGGCGGAAGATTTTTTTAAAAATTGACGTATGAATGTAAAATTTTATATACGGGGGTTTTGGGGGTCGCCGATCACGATTCCAAAGTCAAAATGTCAAAAAAGAAACAAAATGGCGGAAGATTTTTTGAAAGTTGACGTATGAATGTAAAATTTTGGATACGGGGGTTTTGGGGGTCGCCGATCACGATTCCAAAGTCAAAATGTCAAAGAAAACAAAATGGCGAAAGATTTTTTAGAAAATTGACGTATTAATGTAAAATTTTAGATACGGGGGTTTTGGGGGTCGCCGATCACGATTCCAAAGTCAAAATGTCAAAAAAAAACAAAATGGCGGAAGATTTTTTTGAAAATTGACGTATGAATGTGAAATTTTAGATACGGGGGTTTTGGGGTCGCCAATCACGATTCCAAAGCCAAAATGTCAAAAAAAACAAAATGGCGGAAGATTTTTTGAAAATTGACGTGTGAATGTAAAATTTTAGATACGGGGGTTTTGGGGGTCGCCGATCACGATTCCAAAGTCAAAATGTCAAAAAAAAGCAAAATGGCGAAAGATTTTTTTGAAAATTGACGTATGAATGTGAAATTTTAGATACGGGGGTTTTGGGGGTCGCAGATCACGATTCCAAAGCCAAAATGTCAAAAAAAGCAAAATGGCGGAAGATTTTTTGAAAATCGACGTATGAATGTAAAATTTTAGATACGGGGGTTTTGGGGGGTCGCCGATCACGATTCCAAAGTCAAAATGTCAAAAAAAACAAAATGGCGGAAGATTTTTTGAAAATTGACGTATGAATGTAAAATTTTAGATACGGGGAGTGTTAGGTCGCCGATCACAAATCCTAAATCAAAATGTCATAAAAAAATAAAATCGTGGAAGAATTTTTTGAAAATTGACATATGAATGTATAATTTTGGATACGGGGGTTTTGGGGGTCGCCGATCACGATTCCAAAGTCAAAATGTCAAAAAAACAAAATCGTGGAAGAATTTTTTGAAAATTGACATATGAATGTATAATTTTGGATACGGGGGTTTTGGGGGTCGCCGATCACGATTCCAAAGTCAAAATGTCAAAAAAAACAAAATGACGGTAGATTTTTTGAAAATTGACGTATGAGTGTGAAATTTCAGATACGGGGGTTTTTGGGGTCGCCGATCACGATCCCAAAGTCAAAATGTCAAAAAAAACAAAATGACGGTAGATTTTTTGAAAATTGACGTATGAATGTGAAATTTCAGATACGGGGGTTTTGGGGGTCGCCGATCACGATCCCAAAGTCAAAATGTCAAAAAAAGCAAAATGGCGAAAGATTTTTTTGAAGATTGACGTATGAGTGTGAAATTTTAGATACGGGGGTGTTAGGTCGCTGATCACAAATCCAAAATCAAAATGTCATAAAAAAACAAAATCGTGGAAGAATTTTTTGAAAATTGACGTATGAATGTAAAATTTTAGATACGGGGGTTTTAGGGGTCGCCGATCACGATTCCAAAGTCAAAATGTCAAAAAAACAAAATGGCGAAATATTTTTTGAAAATTGACGTATGAATGTAAAATTTTAGATACGGGGGTTTTGAGGGTCGCCGATCACGATTGCAAAGTCAAAATGTCAAAAAAAACAAAATGACGGAAGATTTTTTTGAAAATTGACGTATGAGTGTGAAATTTTGGATACGGGAGTTTTGGGGGTCGCCGATCACGATTCCAAAGTCAAAATGTCAAAAAAAACAAAATGGCGGAAGAGTTTTTTGAAAATTGACGTATCAATGTGAAATTTTAGATACGGGAATGTTTGTGGTCGCTTATTACGTCTTCAATTTGGTGATTCTTCGAAACGTGATTGAACAGGGTTTAAATTTAATACTTAATTTTTTCGTATCAATAGTAGATTCGCAAATATCAGAATCGTATTGTACACTGTCTCAATGAAAATGTTACGCTCACTGAGCTCATTGTTTCTTTCGATACTCTAACATGACTTATGTTTAACATTAAATCACCTTTCTCTCTCTGGAGTGTGAACCGGTTTGTGTAAAAAAACAGTTCGAGTAGAATTTCAAATAAAATATTGGCTTAAAAAATATATGTAGGGGTGCTTTAAAAGTTTATAAAAGTGGACATTCTAAAAAGCGTCATGCCAGTGATCGCTTTTTACAGGAAAGGCGCTTCAACAGGGCTTCAATTTAAAACTTGGGCTTTTTACTTTTATTATTATTTCGTGCTCCTTTATTAACTATAGTGGATTTCAAAAAGGTTGACAGGATTTTACACTTTCACATCAAAATAGTATTGTACACTGTCTTAATAAAAATGTAGCGCTTTTTAATCTCATTGTGTCTTTGCATACTTTAACACGACTTATGTTTAACATTAGATTACAACAAAATATATGTATATACAGGAATGCTTCAAAAGTTTATAAAAGTGGACATTCTTAAAAGCGTTTTTTATAGGAAAGGCGCTTCAAAAGGGCTTAAATTTAAAACTTGGGCTTTTACTTTTATTATTATTTTGTGCTCCTTTATTAACGATAGTGGATTTCGAAAAGGTTGACAGGCTTTTACACTTTCACATCAAAATAGTATTGTACACTCTCTTAATAAAAATGTTGCGCTTCTTGATCACATTGTGTCTTTGCATACTTTAACACGACTTATGTTTAACATTAAATTACCTTTCTCGCTCTTGAGTATGTACCGGTTTGTGTAAAAAACAATTCCAGAAAAATTTTATTTAAAATATACAATTGGCTTCACAAAATTTATGTATATACCGGGATGCTTTAAAAGTTTATAAAACTGGACATTCTAAAAAGCGTTTTTTATAGGAAAGGCGCTTTAATTGAGCTTAAATTTAAAACTTGGGCTTTTTACTTTTATTATTATTTTGTGCTTTTTTCTTAACGAGAGTAGACTTCGAAAAGATTGACAGGCTCTTACACGTTCACATCAAAATAGTATTGAAAACTGTCTTAATGAACATGTTGGGCTTTTTGATCTCAATGTGTCTTTGGATACTTTAACACGACTTATGTTTAACATTAAATTATCTTTCTCACTCTTGAGTGTGTACCGATTTGTGTAAAAAACAATTCGAGAAAAATTTTAAATAAAATATACTATTGGCTTCACAAAATATATGTATATACCGGGATGCTTTAAAAGTTTATAAAACCGGACATTATAAAAAGCGTCATGCCAGTGATCGCTTTTTACAGGAAAGGTGCTTCAATTTAAAACTTGGGCTTTTTACTTTTACTTTTATTTTGTGCTCCTTTATTAACGATAGTGGATTTCAAAAAGGTCACACTGTACATCAAAATAGTATTGTACACTGTCTTAATAAAAATATTACGCTTTTTGATCTCATTGTGTCTTTGCATACTTTAACACGACTTATGTTTAACATTAAATTACCTTTCTCGCTCTTGAGTGTGTATCGGTTTGTGTTAAAAACAGTTCGAGAAGAATTTTAAATAAAGCATCCTATTGGCTTAACAAAATATATGTATATACAGGGGTGCTTCAAAAATGTATAAAAATGGACATTCTAGAAAGCGCTGTTTACAGGACAGGCGCTTGAAAAGGGCTTAAACTTAAAACTTGGGTTTCTTACTTTTATTATTATTTTGTGCTCCTTTATTAATGATAGTGGATTTCAAAAGGGTCACACTTTACATCAAAATAGTATTGTAAACTGTTTTAATAAAAATGTTGCGCTTTTTGAGCTCATTGTGTCTTTGGATACTTTAACATGGTTTATTATTAACATTAAATTACCTTTCTCGCTCTTGAGTGTGTACCGATTTGTGTCAAAAACAGAAGGAGAATAATTTTAGATAAAATATACTCTGCTCTTTTATTAACGATAGTGGAATTCGAAAAGGTAGTAAGAAAGTAATATACTTTATAAATTAAATTTACTTTACCTATTCGCATACATATGTTTGCGAGCTATATGTTCGAAGTTCATCAGCATTCATTAGCATTCTATAAGAATGTTTGAAAGCGACGCCCATTTGCCAAACAAAATTTGTTGTAAACATATTAAACACTATGGAGATACTACGTATATTTGAGTATGTCAATTAAAATGACGAGCCCGCGATAGCGGGCGAGTAGTATATATGTAATTCATTGAAAATTTAAAATGTTCGTCAATACAAGTCCTTCATTTTTAATTGACGTGCGAACTAATTTTGAATATGTGACAAACGAATATTTCAATTATGCTGACCAAAATTTCATAATGAAAGCGCTGTTCCACTTCAAATAATTTGGGTGAAAATATCTCAGTGTCAAACTGATTATTAGGTTCTTTTTTATTAATATTGTGCATGCCTGTCTTAAATTGTTTCTGAGCAATTGACATACTTTTTGTTAATATACTAAATTTTTCCACTGTTATTTCAATAGCGTATTATCCCGATTGTCTCAATGAAAATGATGCACTTATTGAGCATATTGTTTCATCGGATACTTTAACATCATTCTTATGTTTAACATTAAATTATCTTTCTCGCTCTTCATTGTGTAACAGTTTGTGTAAAAAAAAATTCTAGAAGAATTCTGAATGAAATATACAATTGGCTATTGGAAACTGTAAAAAGCTGTAAGCGGACGCGAAAAAGGCGAATTCAAGCTCGAAAAGATTGAAGCATTAGCTCACAAACATTCAACACAATAAATATATAATAATTGGTCCAATGATAATAGTGTATAGGTAAGAAATTTATAAATTCGATTCCTTATTTGTTTATAAATACTTTCTACTCATTTTTAGCAATTATCATTACATGACTGGAGTCATTTCGTCCATGAATTAAGTTGTAAAAATACTTCAAAATATTATAAGATATTGTAAATAGAAAAAAGAAACTAAAATATATTCCTACCAGATTAAACAAGCACTTAATCATGTTGTTACTGTGTTTGGCAAATTGAGAAGTAATATCATACGTATTCAAAAAAGATTGTTTAATTATCATTGATGAAAATGAACTTCCCGCGACATCGTCAATTACAATAATTCAAAATAGAAATTCTATAAGGATGTTTTACAGTATTTTCGAATATAACAATAAGTAATCAATATTACCATAATACATATATTACATCTATATATTCCTTAAATTGTAGGTGTACAATGCAAAAGAAAATAATTATGTACAGTGTGAACAAGGCTTTAACAACATTATTAAGCATCATATATAACTGACAGTTGTAATACAATTTACCACAAAGAAACACTGCAAATTATAAAAGTATAGGAATGGAAATCATTATAAAAAATGCCAATAAAATAAATATTATTTGTTATAGAACAATGATTAAATGAATTATTTAAAAGTATACATTCGCGTCAAGAAAACATAATTCTAATAAAGCTATCTACAAGTTTGTATAAAATAAAATGTTTTTTTTAAATTCTAATGAATTTTCATTTAAATCAAAAAGACCAATGGAATCGACATATGTATATAGACTGAAACACTATTAACAAAAACTATCAAACCACATTTTCCAACTGATGCAAAAAATACAGATTTCGAGATTATTCTAATTTTATACCCACAAACAAAATTCAAACTATAGATAAATTACGCAAACGTGAAATAAATCATCGGCAAGTCAAGGCACAAAAGCCAATAATAGTAGAAAAATTATAAATAGAGTGAAAACTACCGTCTGTGAGGCTCAGGAAAAGTATGTGAAAAATGTCAACATAACTTTAAACGATAAAATACATCTTATTTCATGGACAGCCGTTAAACATTTTCGATTTAAAAACTGCTATTATCACTAAATCTATTATTAATCATTTTATCCAATAAGCATTCTGAATAAAATATTGCATAGTTGTAAACTATATACAGGGGTGTATAAAAACAACTAAGCGATATTGAACATCTAAAACACAATTATGTTTAGTTATTCGCTATATATCGGAATTATATGGTGTTTCAAAAACTGAAACGCAATAAAGACAAAATCCGCAATAAATTTAGAAGAATAAGGGGGTGCGGTACCTCAACTGTAAGCGGAATAAGAGGCGATAGCGGGCCTTCAAGGCCTGCCGTATTAGCTAGTTATATTTCTATTAACTAATTTTGCAGTGAAATATAACGAGTACACCTCTATATGTTATTCAATTGCGCCCAGTGCAAACATAAAACACTCGCGAAATTCGAAAAATGCTGCTAGACTATTCAATTTTGGTTTTTGTAGAGTTAAAATTTGGTACCTATTTAAAACTGTTTTTATCGCCTTTATTGTGCCAATACTGCAGTGGCACCATGCCCGGTAAACTTCCTATCTACCAATAGAAACTTAGCTCGGTTACAAACCGTTAATAAAAGTTTTTGTCGCCTGCGGCAGGTCTGTAGCACTTTAGTAATTTATCTAGGAACTTTAATATTTTACAGTTTCTAAAAACGAGTTATGTTGGTATTTTTGCCTGAGCACGCGGAAGTGTTTTCATAGAGCCATCTTTTCATTTTGCTTTCGATCGTGTTTATAGTTGTTTTGACGTTTATGTTAATATTTTCAGTTTGTAATTATTTGTGATTCGGTATTATATTAATTTCCTTTCTTATTACTAGTTACGTGTTTCTCCATTGTATTATAATCATTTATATTCATTTTTAAAGTTAATTTAGTTTTTTTTGTGTATAAGTTTTGTTTTTGAAATATCTTAGGTTATTTGAACTGTTTTTAATTTGGGAAAATGGTGAAATGCATTATAACTGGGTGTAAAAGTTACCAGGAAAATGCAATTCTGCATATTTTTCCTAGAAAACCCGAGGTAAGCATATTATTTTGTTTTTGTACTAAATTATCTTTTTAGCTTTTCAATACATAAAAAATAGTCACGCAATGAAATTTCGACCATATTCGATAAAATATGTGCTAACTATATTTTTATTCTTAGCTTTTTGAACAGTGGAAGATAGCTGTGGGACGAGAGGACCTTAAAATTAAAAAGCGAAGAAATTATCGGGTGTGTGACTATCATTAGATAGTGGGGATGATGATACACGCATGTTAAATAAATTAACGGATGCACACATATACAAGGACAAAGTGAAGAAAATGAAAGTAAAACTTGCAGCACAGGTTTTTTCACATCGTTTATCGTCAACAATGCGTGGACTGGATAAAGCACTTATTAACAATTAAACCAACTTTAAACGAGGCGTAAAACTTTCTTCTTCAGCAGTAATCACATTAATGTGAATAGATAACATCTAAGTGGTACCTAAATACATATACACTTGTAATAAATATATTTCTCCACTTATACTTGTCTTGAATTTATGTGTGAATTAAATCAATATTCCAATTAAACAAGGACTTTTGTTTTTATTATTTTATTTTATTCAAGTATAAATTTGAAAATTTTATTAAAGGACTTGGTGATTTTAACGGCTTTCAACTTTAAGACGTAATATTTACTAAAAATTGAGTCAATACTTTTAGAAAAAGTAATAACTAACCGAACCTAACCGAATGCCAAGCGATAGTCAAGCAAGAGACACACATGGTACCAATTTTTAAAACTCTCGCCTGAAAGTGTAGCCCTTGTTTATTAATACTATAGTTATACAACCTAGAGAAAACTGTAAATATTTCTCTTGTAGTAAAGTGTCGTCCTCTGATATCTTTGAAATGGACTAATATCTATGAATGAAACTGATCAGCCAATGAAATACTCCCAACCCCACTCTCCCAATTTAATCCGGAAGTTTATAAAAAATGTAAATATATTTTGATATTTTTTATTAAATTTTAGAGAAGAGTATATTTTGTTTGATTTGCTTTTCACATCGTTTGGCCTTGAATTACATATCAACATAATAGCCTTGTTGGGAACACGCTCGTTCAAAGAAAAACGCTCTATCTCTTACCGTTTCCGAGATATTCGCGTTTAAAGTTTTAAAAATAAACTGTCGATTTAACAGGATTTAATAGGTCTATCTTATGCAGATTTTCACTGGGAACACGCTCGTTCAAAGAAAAACGCTCTATCTCTTACCGTTTCCGAGATATTCGCGTTTAAAGTTTTAAAAATAAACTATCGATTTAACAGGATTTAATAGGTCTATCTTATGCAGATTTTCACTGGGAACACGCTCGTTCAAAGAAAAACGCTCTATCTCTTACCGTTTCCGAGATATTCGCGTTTAAAGTTTTAAAAATAAACTGTCGATTTAACAGGGTTTAATAGGTCTATCTTATGCAGATTTTCACTGGGAACACGCTCGTTCAAAGAAAAACGCTCTATCTCTTACCGTTTCCGAGATATTCGCGTTTAAAGTTTTAAAAATAAACTGTCGATTTAATAGGTCTATCTTATGCAGATTTTCACTGGGAACACGTTCGTTCAAAGAAAAAAGCTCTATCTCTTACCGTTTCCGAGATATTCGCGTTTAAAGTTTTAAAAATAAACTGTCGATTTAACAGGATTTAATAGATCTATCTTATGCAGATTTTCACTGGGAACACGCTCGTTCAAAGAAAAACGCTCTATCTCTTACCGTTTCCGAGATATTCGCGTTTAAAGTTTTAAAAATAAACTGTCGATTTAACAGGATTTAATAGGTCTATCTTATGCAGATTTTCACTGGGAACACGCTCGTTCAAAGAAAAACGCTCTATCTCTTAAAATCTTTGCTTGGTTATGAATTAGTTTGTTTGTATAACTTGTTGGGTATGTACTATCCTCAACAATAATTGATGATTATTCATTCAGACTTGCATCATGGCAGGTGTTGTTACGATTCAGGCCTAGATAAAATAAAAATAACTAGAACCATAATAAAATAAGTAACGTGTAAGCTGAGTACATTTAAGTGTGTATCTAGTTACCTTTTACGAAGTGATATACTATATACAAAAGATATTATACTTCAATGAATATGAAGGCTAAAATTCTATATATATAACACAAATCAAATCCATAGATTTCAAACAATTGCGTGTTCCCAGTGAAAATCTGCATAAGATAGACCTATTAAATCCTGTTAAATCGACAGTTTATTTTTAAAACTTTAAACGCGAATATCTCGGAAACGGTAAGAGATAGAGCGTTTTTCTTTGAACGAGCGTGTTCCCAGTGAAAATCTGCATAAGATAGACCTATTAAATCCTGTTAAATCGTCAGTTTAATTTTAAAACTTTAAACGCGAATATCTCGGAAACGGTAAGAGATAGAGCGTTTTTCTTTGAACGAGCGTGTTCCCAGTGAAAATCTGCATAAGATAGACCTATTAAATCCTGTTAAATCGACAGTTTATTTTTAAAACTTTAAACGCGAATATCTCGGAAACGGTAAGAGATAGAGCGTTTTTCTTTGAACGAGCGTGTTCCCAGTGAAAATCTGCATAAGATAGACCTATTAAATCGACAGTTTATTTTTAAAACTTTAAACGCGAATATCTCGGAAACGGTAAGAGATAGAGCGTTTTTCTTTGAACGAGCGTGTTCCCAGTGAAAATCTGCATAAGATAGACCTATTAAATCCTGTTAAATCGACAGTTTATTTTTAAAACTTTAAACGCGAATATCTCGGAAACGGTAAGAGATAGAGCGTTTTTCTTTGAACGAGCGTGTTCCCAGTGAAAATCTGCATAAGATAGACCTATTAAATCCTGTTAAATCGACAGTTTATTTTTAAAACTTTAAACGCGAATATCTCGGAAACGGTAAGAGATAGAGCGTTTTTCTTTGAACGAGCGTGTTCCCAGTGAAAATCTGCATAAGATAGACCTATTAAATCCTGTTAAATCGACAGTTTATTTTTAAAACTTTAAACGCGAATATCTCGGAAACGGTAAGAGATAGAGCGTTTTTCTTTGAACGAGCGTGTTCCCAGTGAAAATCTGCATAAGATAGACCTATTAAATCCTGTTAAATCGACAGTTTATTTTTAAAACTTTAAACGCGAATATCTCGGAAACGGTAAGAGATAGAGCGTTTTTCTTTGAACGAGCGTGTTCCCAGTGAAAATCTGCATAAGATAGACCTATTAAATCCTGTTAAATCGACAGTTTATTTTTAAAACTTTAAACGCGAATATCTCGGAAACGGTAAGAGATAGAGCGTTTTTCTTTGAACGAGCGTGTTCCCAGTGAAAATCTGCATAAGATAGACCTATTAAATCCTGTTAAATCGACAGTTTATTTTTAAAACTTTAAACGCGAATATCTCGGAAACGGTAAGAGATAGAGCGTTTTTCTTTGAACGAGCGTGTTCCCAGTGAAAATCTGCATAAGATAGACCTATTAAATCCTGTTAAATCGACAGTTTATTTTTAAAACTTTAAACGCGAATATCTCGGAAACGGTAAGAGATAGAGCGTTTTTCTTTGAACGAGCGTGTTCCCAGTGAAAATCTGCATAAGATAGACCTATTAAATCCTGTTAAATCGACAGTTTATTTTTAAAACTTTAAACGCGAATATCTCGGAAACGGTAAGAGATAGAGCGTTTTTCTTTGAACGAGCGTGTTCCCAGTGAAAATCTGCATAAGATAGACCTATTAAATCCTGTTAAATCGACAGTTTATTTTTAAAACTTTAAACGCGAATATCTCGGAAACGGTAAGAGATAGAGCGTTTTTCTTTGAACGAGCGTGTTCCCAGTGAAAATCTGCATAAGATAGACCTATTAAATCCTGTTAAATCGACAGTTTATTTTTAAAACTTTAAACGCGAATATCTCGGAAACGGTAAGAGATAGAGCGTTTTTCTTTGAACGAGCGTGTTCCCAGTGAAAATCTGCATAAGATAGACCTATTAAATCCTGTTAAATCGACAGTTTATTTTTAAAACTTTAAACGCGAATATCTCGGAAACGGTAAGAGATAGAGCGTTTTTCTTTGAACGAGCGTGTTCCCAGTGAAAATCTGCATAAGATAGACCTATTAAATCCTGTTAAATCGTCAGTTTAATTTTAAAACTTTAAACGCGAATATCTCGGAAACGGTAAGAGATAGAGCGTTTTTCTTTGAACGAGCGTGTTCCCAGTGAAAATCTGCATAAGATAGACCTATTAAATCCTGTTAAATCGACAGTTTATTTTTAAAACTTTAAACGCGAATATCTCGGAAACGGTAAGAGATAGAGCGTTTTTCTTTGAACGAGCGTGTTCCCAGTGAAAATCTGCATAAGATAGACCTATTAAATCGACAGTTTATTTTTAAAACTTTAAACGCGAATATCTCGGAAACGGTAAGAGATAGAGCGTTTTTCTTTGAACGAGCGTGTTCCCAGTGAAAATCTGCATAAGATAGACCTATTAAATCCTGTTAAATCGACAGTTTATTTTTAAAACTTTAAACGCGAATATCTCGGAAACGGTAAGAGATAGAGCGTTTTTCTTTGAACGAGCGTGTTCCCAGTGAAAATCTGCATAAGATAGACCTATTAAATCCTGTTAAATCGACAGTTTATTTTTAAAACTTTAAACGCGAATATCTCGGAAACGGTAAGAGATAGAGCGTTTTTCTTTGAACGAGCGTGTTCCCAGTGAAAATCTGCATAAGATATACCTATTAAATCCTGTTAAATCGACAGTTTATTTTTAAAACTTTAAACGCGAATATCTCGGAAACGGTAAGAGATAGAGCGTTTTTCTTTGAACGAGCGTGTTCCCAGTGAAAATCTGCATAAGATAGACCTATTAAATCCTGTTAAATCGACAGTTTATTTTTAAAACTTTAAACGCGAATATCTCGGAAACGGTAAGAGATAGAGCGTTTTTCTTTGAACGAGCGTGTTCCCAGTGAAAATCTGCATAAGATAGACCTATTAAATCCTGTTAAATCGACAGTTTATTTTTAAAACTTTAAACGCGAATATCTCGGAAACGGTAAGAGATAGAGCGTTTTTCTTTGAACGAGCGTGTTCCCAGTGAAAATCTGCATAAGATAGACCTATTAAATCCTGTTAAATCGACAGTTTATTTTTAAAACTTTAAACGCGAATATCTCGGAAACGGTAAGAGATAGAGCGTTTTTCTTTGAACGAGCGTGTTCCCAGTGAAAATCTGCATAAGATAGACCTATTAAATCCTGTTAAATCGACAGTTTATTTTTAAAACTTTAAACGCGAATATCTCGGAAACGGTAAGAGATAGAGCGTTTTTCTTTGAACGAGCGTGTTCCCAGTGAAAATCTGCATAAGATAGACCTATTAAATCCTGTTAAATCGACAGTTTATTTTTAAAACTTTAAACGCGAATATCTCGGAAACGGTAAGAGATAGAGCGTTTTTCTTTGAACGAGCGTGTTCCCAGTGAAAATCTGCATAAGATAGACCTATTAAATCCGGTTAAATCGACAGTTTATTTTTAAAACTTTAAACGCGAATATCTCGGAAACGGTAAGAGATAGAGCGTTTTTCTTTGAACGAGCGTGTTCCCAGTGAAAATCTGCATAAGATAGACCTATTAAATCCTGTTAAATCGACAGTTTATTTTTAAAACTTTAAGCGCGAATATCTCGGAAACGGTAAGAGATAGAGCGTTTTTCTTTGAACGAGCGTGTTCCCAGTGAAAATCTGCATAAGATAGACCTATTAAATCCTGTTAAATCGACAGTTTATTTTTAAAACTTTAAACGCGAATATCTCGGAAACGGTAAGAGATAGAGCGTTTTTCTTTGAACGAGCGTGTTCCCAGTGAAAATCTGCATAAGATAGACCTATTAAATCCTGTTAAATCGACAGTTTATTTTTAAAACTTTAAACGCGAATATCTCGGAAACGGTAAGAGATAGAGCGTTTTTCTTTGAACGAGCGTGTTCCCAGTGAAAATCTGCATAAGATAGACCTATTAAATCCTGTTAAATCGACAGTTTATTTTTAAAACTTTAAACGCGAATATCTCGGAAACGGTAAGAGATAGAGCGTTTTTCTTTGAACGAGCGTGTTCCCAGTGAAAATCTGCATAAGATAGACCTATTAAATCCTGTTAAATCGACAGTTTATTTTTAAAACTTTAAACGCGAATATCTCGGAAACGGTAAGAGATAGAGCGTTTTTCTTTGAACGAGCGTGTTCTCAGTGAAAATCTGCATAAGATAGACCTATTAAATCATGTTAAATCGACAGTTTATTTTTAAAACTTTAAACGCGAATATCTCGGAAACGGTAAGAGATAGAGCGTTTTTCTTTGAACGAGCGTGTTCTCAGTGAAAATCTGCATAAGATAGACCTATCAAATCATGTTAAATCGACAGTTTATTTTTAAAACTTTAAACGCGAATATCTCGGAAACGGTAAGAGATAGAGCGTTTTTCTTTGAACGAGCGTGTTCCCAGTGAAAATCTGCATAAGATAGACCTATTAAATCCTGTTAAATCGACAGTTTATTTTTAAAACTTTAAACGCGAATATCTCGGAAACGGTAAGAGATAGAGCGTTTTTCTTTGAACGAGCGTGTTCCCAGTGAAAATCTGCATAAGATATACCTATTAAATCCTGTTAAATCGACAGTTTATTTTTAAAACTTTAAACGCGAATATCTCGGAAACGGTAAGAGATAGAGCGTTTTTCTTTGAACGAGCGTGTTCCCAGTGAAAATCTGCATAAGATAGACCTATTAAATCCTGTTAAATCGACAGTTTATTTTTAAAACTTTAAACGCGAATATCTCGGAAACGGTAAGAGATAGAGCGTTTTTCTTTGAACGAGCGTGTTCCCAGTGAAAATCTGCATAAGATAGACCTATTAAATCCCATTAAATCGACAGTTTATTTTTAAAACTTTAAACGCGAATATCTCGGAAACGGTAAGAGATAGAGCGTTTTTCTTTGAACGAGCGTGTTCCCAGTGAAAATCTGCATAAGATAGACCTATTAAATCCTGTTAAATCGACAGTTTATTTTTAAAGCTTTAAACGCGAATATCTCGGAAACGGTAAGAGATAGAGCGTTTTTCTTTGAACGAGCGTGTTCCCAGTGAAAATCTGCATAAGATAGACCTATTAAATCCTGTTAAATCGACAGTTTATTTTTAAAACTTTAAACGCGAATATCTCGGAAACGGTAAGAGATAGAGCGTTTTTCTTTGAACGAGCGTGTTCCCAGTGAAAATCTGCATAAGATAGACCTATTAAATCCTGTTAAATCGACAGTTTATTTTTAAAACTTTAAACGCGAATATCTCGGAAACGGTAAGAGATAGAGCGTTTTTCTTTGAACGAGCGTGTTCCCAGTGAAAATCTGCATAAGATAGACCTATTAAATCCTGTTAAATCGACAGTTTATTTTTAAAACTTTAAACGCGAATATCTCGGAAACGGTAAGAGATAGAGCGTTTTTCTTTGAACGAGCGTGTTCCCAGTGAAAATCTGCATAAGATAGACCTATTAAATCCTGTTAAATCGACAGTTTATTTTTAAAACTTTAAACGCGAATATCTCGGAAACGGTAAGAGATTGAGCGTTTTTCTTTGAACGAGCGTGTTCCCAGTGAAAATCTGCATAAGATAGACCTATTAAATCCTGTTAAATCGACAGTTTATTTTCACAACTTTAAACGCGAATATATGATATTAAATTTATCATGCCACCGCCGATCCTCTGCGGTCACACCAGTCGTCAGAAATCGTCGGTCGTTCACCTTTGAAATTGATTTTATTTTGTTAAATATCCGATAAATCAAGTATCTTCAAATTCCGCTTAAGTTTCCTATTACATTTTTGCCAAAGTAAAGCCTTCAAATGTTAAATACTTAGCCTAATAAATATTTTTCTATGATAGAAATGTATAGCTTTCTTGTCGCACTGTAGGATAAATGATGTCTCAGTGTTGAGCACGTAAGACCAACACTGAGACATTCGACACCACAGCAGATTTTCCAATGTGCAAACTACATATTTAGAAATAAAATAAAAGTCAACGTTTAAACTATTTAACAAATGCTTCAGCTTCAATACAGTATAGAATATATATACATTTTGGAAAGATAATAAAAAGATTACATAGGCTCGAACAAAAAGTGTCTCACTGATGGGCTCTCTCCCCTACGTTACTTAAGCAATAATTTTACTGAAATTATTTAATGAAGAACGAACACAGTCAGCTAACATTATGTAATCATTGCATTTATGTACCAGTTGGTGCTGCTTCGGCACTTTCTTCAGCTTCTTTTACATCAAGAATCCACAAGCCACTATCAACGCAACGTTTTAGGTGATATCTTGCATCTTCCTCATCCATTTTACTGATAGTTTCCTGGAATAAAGCAATATTGCGACTTTCAAAGCATCGCTTCAATTCATTTTCAAGAACTTCAGCAGAATCTAAACCACCTGGACCTCATCTTTTCTGTCGTTCTACTTCTTCCATTTCCTAAGTGTACAAACAATTTGAAATTAATTTTAGAAAACTAGCTGTGTACAAATATTAGAGACAAAGTGATTTGCACCTCTCATTAATTGAAGTTTACACTATCAAATATTTCCATGGCTTATTACTTGAGACAGTTCATCAATTAAAATGTATAAATAACCATAACTTATTTATATATAAAAATAACTATATCACGTAGCACATCAGGAGAATCGTTGAAAAAAGACCGTTTTCATAAAGTCATGGCCTACTATGGTTTCCATTAGAGAAACATAAGTTTGTGTCATACCTCAAATAATGAAATAGATTAAACAATGTTATTAAGCATATAATTTCCTACAACTTTCTCCTTTATACATTTCTTCTAAAGTCAATAATAACAGAGCCACAGGCACCAAACAAAATAACAAAAAAATCATTTTTGTGAAATATCTAGTAAGCCATGCACTTTTTCCAAAAAACAAAAGACTAATTAAATAGAGAATATAATTTATTTACTTTAACAGCTTCTTCCAATTTCTGACCAGCCCGTTTAATGATTCTTTCTTTCAGTTCTTCCAAAAATGCTCTATTTTGAAGTTCTAACACGTGAATTTTTGCAAAGACCATATCTAAACACATTTTTGGATCACAGTCAGGCTGTTTGCATAATTCTAATATATACTGCACACACATTAACTGCTTTGCAACATGCTCCATTAATTTACGTTTCTAAAATGAAATGAAAATAGCTTTACAAAAAAAAAGGGGGTTATAAAATACCTGTTGCATTTCCAAATTTAAACACCTAATAAAAAGGTAATTTGCAGTATCCTCACAAATTAAATAAGTTTTTTATATACGCGAATTGTTTTACCGATCGACCGTATATGTCCAACGAAGAGACATCTCGCGGGCTTAGCCAAGAATTAATAAACTGTCTGAACCCGGCCGTAAGAGATAACAACCCGTGGTGTGGGCTAATAAATTACTTCTACTACTTGGCCATTGACTATGTATAAGAAGTCCAAGTCCATAAGAAAAAGGCTGCGCCTAAAATCAACATTTTGGATGTCACCACCAGTGGGGCGCTAGTCGTCAGTGCCCACATGTGGTGCGGGTAATTTTCAAGGTAGTTGAGATTTAAGCCGTTAACCAACATAATAAATTCCTAGTTTTGGCTTTTCAGTAAACAGATGACGTTGTAAAATAAAGTAAATAAATTTAATTTAATTTTTATATAGGTAATAAATTAATAATAATAATTCTGATCATATACTGCGCAGTGTCATTAATAAAATGTGTATACCTATACTAATAGTATTAAAAAGTATTTTATTTACGTTCCACTCTACGACAAAAGCCATTTATAAACACAAGAATATACATATATCTGAAAACGTCGGAGTCGGGCTTTGCCGAAGAAAGAAGGCATAGATATAATACTTTTATTTGTATGTTTTTTTCGTTATGTATATAAGTACACTGACAATATACCAAATAGTCGTAATTTATGGCTTGAAATCGTGGAGTCAGTTTTATGCTCTTGTATTTCGGTGGGTAATTTATAATTATTGTGAACATACAAAATATGTAAACATAGCAAACTCCAGCCAAGTTGTATTTGCCTCATTCAAATCTTGGTTTATCTTCTCTTCAATTGCCCGAGACCCTTCTATTAAAAGAGATGTAGCTGTACATTACCAATATCGAATACTTCAGATCTATATGATTCACTAAATAGGATTTACATCTGTGCAAAAGAAAATATTATAAGCCTCAAAATATATGTTAAATAAATATCTATCTTTATTTACATTTTGGCAATGATTTTATTCACTAAATGAAAGATTTATCAATTACAATTTTCAGATTTACAGACCATTAATGCAAAACTGTAGCCTCTAGATAGTACAGTACACACACAAATGAATTCACAGAATAAACTATTATGCATTGTGTATTGAAAATGAAGTTTAAACACATGCAAAAAAAGTGAAACATCTTACGTAGTTATGATAGCATTTTAAAATACCACTTTGCCTGAGTACTTCAATAATTGCTTATATTATTAAATAAACCACTATAATCAGAAACTACTATTAAATTGGGTAATTTGGATTTCTGGAATTACCATTTTTCAAATTTATTGAGTCCTGCCTTTTAGACGCAATTAACCACAAATTTCGTACCGTGTCTTCTTTGGGAAACCTGTAATATTTAATGTGGCTATCTCTACTTTTTCGACTGTAATTACGGCACCCTTATACAGCACAACCTGGCATATTAAATAGAGTATTACTTAAATAAAACGATAAAACAACTTCAAACTAGGTTAAAATATAGCCATATATTAACAATACTTAGAGATTGGACACGGCAATGCTACTGAATGTGCCATTATCACCACGCCATCTCGTGTTCTTAGTCGCCTATTAGTCTCATTTACCCGCATTTCATAAAATCCTTTAAAAGTATATATTTTATTTGTAACATTAAAAATGCTAAATATGTACAATATATATAATTAAAATTGTAAATATTGTATTTAGCAGTTCTAATGTTACAAATAAAAGTATTGCATAAGTATAATGTATAAAATACAATAAAAAAAACAAGCAATTAACATAATAATTTATTCTATGTACATATACATGAACTTACAAGAGATAGATATTATATTATTAACAAAAATATAGCCAATCATATTATTACAAATATTGTACATTGTTTATTAAAATATTAATAGTTCTTGAGTAATTTTTACATACTCTTAGACAATTGATTTTTAACATTTGCACATCATAGAGATTTTTTTGCAGTAACAGGTGTTTGGAACAATGTCTCTGTTTATATTTAATTGTTTGTGTAACTCTTTACAAACTATATCACCTACGTGTGGCAGCTGTTGATATAGTAGCTGAATTCATTTTTGATGATACTAAATCATCCACCTGTGTGTCTGCAAAAATTTGGTAATTTTGATATATGTTAGAACAGTAAGGCTGTATTGCACTTATCAATTTCTTGACCAAGTTATTGACCAAGAACTTGATCAAGTTAAACTTGACAACAAGTCGTGTATTACACTTGTCAAGTCGACTTGATCAGTTTCTTGTCCAAGAACTTGTTGAATTAGAACATGTTCCATTTTTCTTCTCAACTTGATCAAGTTTTTTGTGATTTCTAGTAAAATTCATGTTATAAAGTTTTTGGCCAACGGTGTAAAATGTAAACACATATTCCATTTTAGAATATCGTTAAAAATGACATGTTCATTTGATACTTCTTGAAAGAATTGTGTGCGTAAATTATTTATTTTCTTTTGCATCTCTTGTGCAGTTATTTTTACATTCAATATCAAACACAAATCTTCAGTAAATTTCTAATTTTTTTATTTCGTACTGTTGCACTATTGGTACTACTAATTCACCTAAAAACTTGGTGATGAAATTGATAAGTGTAAAACAGGCAAGGTCAACAATAACTTGACCAAGAGCTTGTCGACAATTTCTTGATCAATAACTTGGTCAAGAAATTGATAAGTGTAATACAACCTATAGACTGGTGATTAAAATGTTATCGTATTTTTATTCTTACTTTCACATTCTACTGTGGTGACAGCTGAAGTATGTGCACACTCTTCATATTGTTTCAGCGATACATCTAAAATAATAACAACATTCACTCTTGCAAGTCATATGATTTTGTACATTCTGCAAACCTACCTTCGACTTCACAAGATAAATGTAAAGCAGGTACACTTTCCCCTTTTATGTTAGCACTACGTCGACCAATTAATCTATCTCACAAACTCTATGGTTTCTTCTACTTTAACTGGATCTTCAGACAGAAGTTTAGGATTATTAACTCCTTCCAGCCATATTTTGTACAACTAAGTGAATGCAAAATATTTTAGTATTTGTAATTTATACAAAATATTATACTCACATCAACATCTAGAAAAACATGCATTTTACAAGTTTTATTTGTATTATGGCACTGAAGAACACCAATAATATACTTTACTGGGATATGTAATGAATATCTTTATCGATATTTTAAATATTTTAAAAAGGTTAAAATTAATCGCAAAACAAAAGAAACAAAACAAAGTATACACTCTCAAACACAAAAAAACTACTACGTTTGCTGATATATATTGATTCTTCCTTATCGACATTCAACATTTTTTGATTATTAAGCGACCTCTCGTGTTCTTAGTCAGCAATTTCATTTAAATTCCCGCTAAAAATAATTGTCCACTTCTTTCCCATTTACGTGTCCAACCCGTGAATATAGCCCATATGAGAACTGTCAATCTGACTTGGTCCGCACTCCGCAATGACGCCATATTGCTTTCATTCAGCAGGCGGATCGGGAACCGTTCCCGCTCCAACCGTTCACTTCACAACAGTTGAGTGTTCGCTGGACAGGACCGCTCACCTTTATGTGATCGTCTGTCATCTGATACTTTTCATTGCTGCCATATGTTAAAATTATAGAGATTAAACCGAATAAACAATAATAATAAATTATTTTTCTGCATTAAGGTTTGACGTAGTTTTTAGTGGAAGGGCTGGTTTATCCAATATAATACACAGTATAATACATTTATTACTGCACAATACCTTTAATTTGCTGTATCTTACTTTTCTAGTAACTTTCTTCAGAAGTATGTATTAGGTTGGTCTTGGAATGAATCAATGGCGCATGCGTACAGAATACGCTCACTAAGTGAGCATAGAATTTTTCCGCTCACAAAAATGGCGACCGCTCATGAACATGTTCAGAGTGAGCGCTCGTCTACTGGACATGATTACTGAACAGTTGCGCAACTGTTGTGTCTGCTGAATGAAAGCATTGACAGCTAAAGTGAGCATACCGGTATTAAGGTTGTATTACACTTACCAAAGGTGTTTTCGGAAATTAAACTCGGTCATTGGGGTTACAACACGGTTAGCACGAATGCGTTCGTTAATTCAGTCGGGTAAAAACAACCTTGTTCGTAAAATCTAAAAAGTAACCGGGTTCAACAACCCGGTTCGATTTTCATAACCCTGGTAAGTGAGTAGGGTAATGCAGGTTGTTTTACCCCTCCCCGGTCCATTTCTTCTGTCGTATTTCCAGTACAGCTAAATTATGTTATGAAGATAGCTATTTATAAGGTTATATGCAGACGTTTACGTTACGTTACTCAACGTGACCGCAATTGCGTTCGGAAATGTTTCATTTAACCGAGTAAAGTTACTGAACCTGTTAGGTACTTTCTAACCGGGTCAGGTTAATGCTATACATTTTCCGAAAACGCCTCAAGTTATTGGCCAAGAACTTGATCAAGTTAAAATTGACAACAAGTCGTGTACTACACTTGTCAAGTCGACTTGGTCAATTTCTTGGCCAAGAACTTGGTGGCTTAGAACATGTTCTATTTTTCTTCTCAACTTGATCAAGTTTTTAGTGATTTCTAGTAATATTCATGATATAAAGTTTTTTGCCAACTGTCTAAAATGTAAGATTGACCCAACGAACTATATTACTAAACCATAGAACGGCAGTTGCTTGTTGAATCAGCGCTTCCAACTAGTGATGGGCAAAACCGAATTATTTCAATAACCGGTTACGCACTACTCGAGTGATCTTAATAATCGGATTATCACTCGAGTAGTTTTCACTCGCATCATCGCCCTATATTCAATAATAATAACAATATTTATTAAATCGTCCAACAAGTATAATGTATACAATGTACATGTCACAGCAAAGTGTACTTTCAAAATTATAAATATACGTTTCCATATATAGTTCTTAATTTAACAAACTTACAAGCTTATTTCGTAGACAGGGTTTTAAGGACACGATAGCCGCAAATCCATAAAAAATATAGATGTATATCAATAAACAACAGGTATTTACAAAGAACTCACAAATCGCGGATTCAAGTTGTGCCTAGTTGCACATTTTAAGCACAGCGTAAACGCATGCAATAAACTAAAAGCTGTGCAAGAACAAATGGGATTGCCAGTTTTAAAAGTAAAACAAGATGTAGCAACTCGATGGAATTCCTGCTATATAATGATAGAAAGATTGATACAAATCAAAGATCCTTTAAGCGTTGTAACTACTAATTTACCAACAAGTGTCGACTTTTTAAGTCCACAGGAATGGAAAACTCTTCAAGATGCCCTTAATGCGTTGAAGCCTTTTAATGATTTAACTTGTATCTTCTCGGGGGAGAAATATTCCACAATGTCATTGGTGATTCCGTTAATTAGGGGTTTGCAAATGGCTGTGAAAAATGTGGAATCTCAAACACAAATCGGAGAGATATTAAAATCAAAATTATTGGAGGTTGTAAATAGGAGATTTGGTAAATTTGAAATAAATAAAATAGCAGCAAAGGCAACATTTCTGGATCCTAGATTTAAGAAATGGGAGTTCGGCAATGAAGAAAATGCCAAAATGGCTGAAAAGTGGATAAATGAAGAACTCTGCAGTATTATGGCAGAACGGCAAAACGAAACAACCGTAGAAAAAAAATCTGAAATGGAAAAAGATACCCTGGATGGTAGCAGCATTTGGTCATATCTTGACAAGAAAATTTCGGCAGTAACAACTTTCTCTACGCCATCTACTATGGCGATATTAACGATAAGGCAGTACTTAGAATTAGCACCATTAGATCGGAAAAAAGATCCATTAGCTTTTTGGTACAGAAACGAACATGTTTTGCCAGAGCTATACGAATTAGCAAAAAGATACTTATGTATCCCCGCAACATCCGTTCCTTCTGAGAGAGTGTTTTCCAAAGCCGGACAATTAACTAATTTAAGAAGAAATAGACTGTCTCCTAAACATACTGATACCATTATTTTTTTAAACTCTTGTTTATAAACCTTGAATTAACATTTCAGTGTTCACTTTCCTTTAAGTTTTAGTTGGAATAATTCTTTATACATTTTTATTTATTTCTGTGCATTTATTTTGTTTTTTTATTATATATTAACTATATTATCTACCACTATTGTTAGTATTTATGTAAATACATGTTGTTTATTATTATCAATAATAATAATAATAATAATATATACCTATATATTATTGAAAGTGAAATAATTTATATTTTTACAACGACCATGATTACTTTTAAAATTAAAGATGGATATTTTCCCAGAGCTCTCTATTTAACAAAACATATGTGCTAATACTTTCATCATATACTACTCCAATTCCCAATATATAATCAGTGCGTAGTAGTAATGCGACAGCGCGAGCGAAAAATAACCCGGTAGACGGTTTTTCTATGCAGGCGACGACTACAAGGTGAAAAATAACCCGGTAGACTATTTCTCAATGCAGGCGACGAGTACCAGGTGACGGGTGATGAAGTACGACTCTAACGACTAATAACTAGTCAGTTCGCATTTCCGATTTGCAGTAAGTCGGTTCACCGATCACCTGTCACTCGTCGCTCGGATTCAAAAACCGAATTACACCGGTTATTTGAATAATCGGATACCCGGTTATTTTTCACTCGAGTTCTCCCATCACTACTTCCAACGGTGAATGTAGGAACTAAAGGCCGCCATGACAGTTGAGGTCAACTTCGAATTTTGTATTGTGTGTTTCGACCGATTTTTGAGTTTGTTATAAATTTATAAGTACAATGCCTGCTGCCTGTTCAGCTATTAACTGTACCAACAGAAGGAAAGTAGGTACAAATATTTCGTTTTACAAGTAAGCATAAATTTATTTGGTTTTTGACAGTAATAAATTAATGTATCTATTTAATACTTTTAGATTTCCCTTGAGGACTAAAGAATTATTAAAGAAATGGACTATTGCTATGAAAAGGGATCATTGGAAACCATCAGCTTTCAGTTACATCTGTTCTACTCATTTTGAAGAAACATGTTTTCGTTATAATAATAATAGACGCAGTTTGCAACCCAATAGCTTGCCTACAATTTTTACTTTCACGCAATTGAAAACATGTAAAAAAGTATCAAGACCTCGCCCAAAGAAGAGGACTATTGACATTCGTGAAGAAGAATTTGTAATAAATAAAAACAGTGCGAAAACAGGTAGGCTTATAATTGAGTTATATTTTACAGCACCATCTATATATTACCTTTTTTACAGTACAGGAAATCAATAGAAATGTCAACGATATCAATTTTGTCATCACAGCTGACCATAATTATTGTATCACAACAAGCCCTCGAAAATTAAAGAAAAAACTCGATGAGGCAGTAGATAAGTTGAAAATTCAAGATCGTCAGTTGCGATCTCTGAAACAGAAAGTACAGAGGAAAACTGCTAAAATTAATAATTTGAAGAAGGTAATAAGTGGTTTAAAAAAATGTCTGGGTGAAAATGGTAATCTGGTTATTAGTAATTGTTTCGAAGGTGTGTTAAAAGATTTGCTTTTAAACCATAAGAATGGTTACAAAAATAATGAATATCCGGAAGTAGTAAAAAAATTTGCTATCGCTTTACATTTTTATTCATCACAAGCATATAGATATATTAGAAAGTTCATTAAATTACCGCATCCACGTACTATTAGAAACTGGGCACAGAATGTGGATGGTAGTCCAGGTTTCACAGAAGAATCTTTTAATAAAATCAAATCACTTGTTGATTCAAATAATAAGCCTCTACTAGGAACTTTAATGTCAGATGAAATGGCTATTCGGAAAAAATTAGATTTTGATGGCAAAAAACTTGTTGGACACTGTGATTTGGGTCATGGAGAAATAGACTCAGACAATCAAGAACTAGCAGGAAATGTATTAGTTTTCATGTTTGTTGCTTTAAATCAAAAATGGAAAATTCCTATCGGATATAGCCTAATTAATAGTGTTAGTGCTGATGTGAAAGCAAATTTGGTAAAAGTTTTTAGTAAAAGAATTATTGAAACTGGTGCCTCCCTTGTTGCATTAACATGTGATGGTGCAGCCTCAAATAGAGGCATGTTTAAGAAGTTGGGTGCGAATATAGATTTTAAATTAGACACTATAGCAACATGGTATATGTATGAAGGAAAACGAATATATATTCTTCTTGATGCTGCTCATATGTTAAAATTATGCAGAAATTTATTAGCAGAGAAAGGGGAACTAATTGATGCTGAAGGTGGAAGAATTAAGTGGTCACACTTTGTTGCTTTAAATGAATTGCAAAGTAATGGAAATTTACATGCCGCTAACAAGCTTAGGAAGAGACACATAGAATGGCAAAATCAAAAAATGAAAGTGTCATTAGCAGCACAAACATTAAGCAATTCTGTTGCCAAAGCATTTAAATATTGTGCAACTTTAGGGATACAAGAATTTGACGATTGCGCTGCTACTGTAAAATTTTGTGAAAATGTTAATTTAGCATTTGATATTTTAAATTCATGTCATCCACAAGCAAGAGGAACAAAATCAGCAATATCTTTAAAAAATAAGGCTTTAATCATAAAGCAAGTAGAATATTTAATACAGTACCTGAAAAAATTAACGTTACTTGATGGGCAACTGATTATTTACTCACAAAGACAAGTCCCAATTTTAGGCTTGATTATTGATTTAATGTCTATTACTCAAATTGCAAATGATTTAGTATGGAGTGCAAATCCCCCATTGCAATTTTTGTTGACAAGACGTTTAAGTCAGGATCACTTGGAATTATTTTTTGCTACCATTAGAAATGTACATAGAAATAATAATAATCCAAGTGCTTTGCAGTTTAGATCAGCATATAGAAAGTGCTTGCTAGCTCAAATCGAACCCTCAAGAAATGCGAATGTTTCTTCAGAAGATACAAATATATCTTTAGAAGTAGGTTTTGAAAGACACAACACTGAAAAAACAGTAAGAACTTTGTCTTTGTTCTGCGAAGGAATTTTAGAGTATATTGCTGGCAATGTTATTCGGGAAGTTGTAAAAAAACTAAAATGTCTTGAATGCATCATTTTACTATTAGGAACATAAAAAACAAATATCCTCTAATTGCAATTAAAGATGTAAACCATTCACTAATTATTCCATCTAGTAACACTGTGAAAATGCTAAAAATTGCTGAGGCAGTCATTGTAAGTTATAAAACTGACATATTAAATTGTAAGAGAAATATATGTTTATTATTAGAAACTGAAATATTTAAAAAAGTATGTTATTCAAAAATATTTTATGAACATGATCATTTATTTACTGAATTATATGATGATGATGTAATCCATTATATACACTTAATAAAACTTGTTATTCAAAAATACATCCAAATACGTTTACATCATATGTGTAAAATGTATAGTATGGCAGCCGTTGGCACTTCCCTACGGCAAAAATTAACAAAAACTATAATTTTTAAAGGCCACTAAAAGTAAGGCACTGTTGTAATAGTATTGTATTTAAGATTTAAATATATAAGAAAAAAATTGTTTTAACTTTGATTTTACCTCATTATAATAAATCTTTGTCCTTTTTTCCTTTCGTATAACGAAGTTAATGAACAGAAGAATAAGCAATTAATGATTTAATGAAAAATTCTATAAAATCTCAAGAATTATTTATACCCAATAAGTAGATTTAAAAGGTAAGAACCTCTTATTTATGTCAATCAACTCTCTCACTGTTATTAGCGGGAATTAATTAACATCTATCCAATGCACAAATACAGAATGTGTACTTTTAATATGAATATAATAATTTCATTAATTATAATACAGATTCATCTATTTGAATTTTGACCTCAACTGTCATGGCGGATAGCCACGCCCACTGTCACAAATTTAGTGCACCAAATAGCCTTTCTATGGTTTACTAATATAGTTCGTTGGATAGACCTATTAAATCCTGTTAAATCGACAGTTTATTTTTAAAACTTTAAACGCGAATATCTCGGAAACGGTAAGAGATAGAGCGTTTTTCTTTGAACGAGCGTGTTCCCAGTGAAAATCTGCATAAGATAGACCTATTAAATCCTGTTAAATCGACAGTTTATTTTTAAAACTTTAAACGCGAATATCTCGGAAACGGTAAGAGATAGAGCGTTTTTCTTTGAACGAGCGTGTTCCCAGTGAAAATCTGCATAAGATAGACCTATTAAATCCTGTTAAATCGACAGTTTATTTTTAAAACTTTAAACGCGAATATCTCGGAAACGGTAAGAGATAGAGCGTTTTCCTTTGATCGAGCGTGTTCCCAGTGAAAATCTGCATAAGATAGACCTATTAAATCCTGTTAAATCGACAGTTTATTTTT
Source organism: Amphimallon solstitiale (assembly GCA_963170755.1). Classification (NCBI taxonomy): domain Eukaryota; kingdom Metazoa; phylum Arthropoda; class Insecta; order Coleoptera; family Scarabaeidae; genus Amphimallon; species Amphimallon solstitiale. The sequence goes on from OY720682.1 coordinate 7,415,059, forward strand.
AAAACTTTAAACGCGAATATCTCGGAAACGGTAAGAGATAGAGCGTTTTTCTTTGAACGAGCGTGTTCCCAGTGAAAATCTGCATAAGATAGACCTATTAAATCCTGTTAAATCGACAGTTTATTTTTAAAACTTTAAACGCGAATATCTCGGAAACGGTAAGAGATAGAGCGTTTTTCTTTGAACGAGCGTGTTCCCAGTGAAAATCTGCATAAGATAGACCTATTAAATCCTGTTAAATCGACAGTTTATTTTTAAAACTTTAAACGCGAATATCTCGGAAACGGTAAGAGATAGAGCGTTTTTCTTTGAACGAGCGTGTTCCCAGTGAAAATCTGCATAAGATAGACCTATTAAATCCTGTTAAATCGACAGTTTAATTTTAAAACTTTAAACGCGAATATCTCGGAAACGGTAAGAGATAGAGCGTTTTTCTTTGAACGAGCGTGTTCCCAGTGAAAATCTGCATAAGATAGACCTATTAAATCCTGTTAAATCGACAGTTTATTTTTAAAACTTTAAACGCGAATATCTCGGAAACGGTAAGAGATAGAGCGTTTTTCTTTGAACGAGCGTGTTCCCAGTGAAAATCTGCATAAGATAGACCTATTAAATCCTGTTAAAACGACAGTTTATTTTTAAAACTTTAAACGCGAATATCTCGGAAACGGTAAGAGATAGAGCGTTTTTCTTTGAACGAGCGTGTTCCCAGTGAAAATCTGCATAAGATAGACCTATTAAATCCTGTTAAATCGACAGTTTATTTTTAAAACTTTAAACGCGAATATCTCGGAAACGGTAAGAGATAGAGCGTTTTTGTTTGAACGAGCGTGTTCCCAGTGAAAATCTGCATAAGATAGACCTATTAAATCCTGTTAAATCGACAGTTTATTTTTAAAACTTTAAACGCGAATATCTCGGAAACGGTAAGAGATAGAGCGTTTTTCTTTGAACGAGCGTGTTCCCAGTGAAAATCTGCATAAGATAGACCTATTAAATCCTGTTAAATCGACAGTTTATTTTCAAAACTTTAAACGCGAATATCTCGGAAACGGTAAGAGATAGAGCGTTTTTCTTTGAACGAGCGTGTTCCCAGTGAAAATCTGCATAAGATAGACCTATTAAATCCTGTTAAATCGACAGTTTATTTTTAAAACTTTAAACGCGAATATCTCGGAAACGGTAAGAGATAGAGCGTTTTTCTTTGAACGAGCGTGTTCCCAGTGAAAATCTGCATAAGATAGACCTATTAAATCCTGTTAAATCGACAGTTTATTTTTAAAACTTTAAACGCGAATATCTCGGAAACGGTAAGAGATAGAGCGTTTTTCTTTGAACGAGCGTGTTCCCAGTGAAAATCTGCATAAGATAGACCTATTAAATCCTGTTAAATCGACAGTTTATTTTTAAAACTTTAAACGCGAATATCTCGGAAACGGTAAGAGATAGAGCGTTTTCCTTTGATCGAGCGTGTTCCCAGTGAAAATCTGCATAAGATAGACCTATTAAATCCTGTTAAATCGACAGTTTATTTTTAAAACTTTAAACGCGAATATCTCGGAAACGGTAAGAGATAGAGCGTTTTTCTTTGAACGAGCGTGTTCCCAGTGAAAATCTGCATAAGATAGACCTATTAAATCCTGTTAAATCGACAGTTTATTTTTAAAACTTTAAACGCGAATATCTCGGAAACGGTAAGAGATAGAGCGTTTTTCTTTGAACGAGCGTGTTCCCAGTGAAAATCTGCATAAGATAGACCTATTAAATCCTGTTAAATCGACAGTTTATTTTTAAAACTTTAAACGCGAATATCTCGGAAACGGTAAGAGATAGAGCGTTTTTCTTTGAACGAGCGTGTTCCCAGTGAAAATCTGCATAAGATAGACCTATTAAATCCTGTTAAATCGACAGTTTAATTTTAAAACTTTAAACGCGAATATCTCGGAAACGGTAAGAGATAGAGCGTTTTTCTTTGAACGAGCGTGTTCCCAGTGAAAATCTGCATAAGATAGACCTATTAAATCCTGTTAAATCGACAGTTTATTTTTAAAACTTTAAACGCGAATATCTCGGAAACGGTAAGAGATAGAGCGTTTTTCTTTGAACGAGCGTGTTCCCAGTGAAAATCTGCATAAGATAGACCTATTAAATCCTGTTAAAACGACAGTTTATTTTTAAAACTTTAAACGCGAATATCTCGGAAACGGTAAGAGATAGAGCGTTTTTCTTTGAACGAGCGTGTTCCCAGTGAAAATCTGCATAAGATAGACCTATTAAATCCTGTTAAATCGACAGTTTATTTTTAAAACTTTAAACGCGAATATCTCGGAAACGGTAAGAGATAGAGCGTTTTTGTTTGAACGAGCGTGTTCCCAGTGAAAATCTGCATAAGATAGACCTATTAAATCCTGTTAAATCGACAGTTTATTTTTAAAACTTTAAACGCGAATATCTCGGAAACGGTAAGAGATAGAGCGTTTTTCTTTGAACGAGCGTGTTCCCAGTGAAAATCTGCATAAGATAGACCTATTAAATCCTGTTAAATCGACAGTTTATTTTCAAAACTTTAAACGCGAATATCTCGGAAACGGTAAGAGATAGAGCGTTTTTCTTTGAACGAGCGTGTTCCCAGTGAAAATCTGCATAAGATAGACCTATTAAATCCTGTTAAATCGACAGTTTATTTTTAAAACTTTAAACGCGAATATCTCGGAAACGGTAAGAGATAGAGCGTTTTTCTTTGAACGAGCGTGTTCCCAGTGAAAATCTGCATAAGATAGACCTATTAAATCCTGTTAAATCGACAGTTTATTTTTAAAACTTTAAACGCGAATATCTCGGAAACGGTAAGAGATAGAGCGATTTTCTTTGAACGAGCGTGTCCCCAGTGAAAATCTGCATAAGATAGACCTATTAAATCCTGTTAAATCGACAGTTTATTTTTAAAACTTTAAACGCGAATATCTCGGAAACTGTAAGAGATAGAGCGTTTTTCTTTGAACGAGCGTGTTCCCAGTGAAAATCTGCATAAGATAGACCTATTAAATCCTGTTAAATCGACAGTTTATTTTTAAAACTTTAATCGCGAATATCTCGGAAACGGTAAGAGATAGAGCGTTTTTCTTTGAACGAGCGTGTTCCCAGTGAAAATCTGCATAAGATAGACCTATTAAATCCTGTTAAATCGACAGTTTATTTTTAAAACTTTAAACGCGAATATCTCGGAAACGGTAAGAGATAGAGCGTTTTTCTTTGAACGAGCGTGTTCCCAGTGAAAATCTGCATAAGATAGACCTATTAAATCCTGTTAAATCGACAGTTTATTTTTAAAACTTTAAACGCGAATATCTCGGAAACGGTAAGAGATAGAGCGTTTTTCTTTGAACGAGCGTGTTCCCAGTGAAAATCTGCATAAGATAGACCTATTAAATCCTGTTAAATCGACAGTTTATTTTTAAAACTTTAAACGCGAATATCTCGGAAACGGTAAGAGATAGAGCGTTTTTCTTTGAACGAGCGTGTTCCCAGTGAAAATCTGCATAAGATAGACCTATTAAATCCTGTTAAATCGACAGTTTAATTTTAAAACTTTAAACGCGAATATCTCGGAAACGGTAAGAGATAGAGCGTTTTTCTTTGAACGAGCGTGTTCCCAGTGAAAATCTGCATAAGATAGACCTATTAAATCCTGTTAAATCGACAGTTTATTTTTAAAACTTTACACGCGAATATCTCGGAAACGGTAAGAGATAGAGCGTTTTTCTTTGAACGAGCGTGTTCCCAGTGAAAATCTGCATAAGATAGACCTATTAAATCGACAGTTTATTTTTAAAACTTTAAACGCGAATATCTCGGAAACGGTAAGAGATAGAGCGTTTTTCTTTGAACGAGCGTGTTCCCAGTGAAAATCTGCATAAGATAGACCTATTAAATCCTGTTAAATCGACAGTTTATTTTTAAAACTTTAAACGCGAATATCTCGGAAACGGTAAGAGATAGAGCGTTTTTCTTTGAACGAGCGTGTTCCCAGTGAAAATCTGCATAAGATAGACCTATTAAATCCTGTTAAATCGACAGTTTATTTTTAAAACTTTAAACGCGAATATCTCGGAAACGGTAAGAGATAGAGCGTTTTTCTTTGAACGAGCGTGTTCCCAGTGAAAATCTGCATAAGATAGACCTATTAAATCCTGTTAAATCGACAGTTTATTTTTAAAACTTTAAACGCGAATATCTCGGAAACGGTAAGAGATAGAGCGTTTTTCTTTGAACGAGCGTGTTCCCAGTGAAAATCTGCATAAGATAGACCTATTAAATCCTGTTAAATCGACAGTTTATTTTTAAAACTTTAAACGCGAATATCTCGGAAACGGTAAGAGATAGAGCGTTTTTCTTTGAACGAGCGTGTTCCCAGTGAAAATCTGCATAAGATAGACCTATTAAATCCTGTTAAATCGACAGTTTATTTTTAAAACTTTAAACGCGAATATCTCGGAAACGGTAAGAGATAGAGCGTTTTTCTTTGAACGAGCGTGTTCCCAGTGAAAATCTGCATAAGATAGACCTATTAAATCCTGTTAAATCGACAGTTTATTTTTAAAACTTTAAACGCGAATATCTCGGAAACGGTAAGAGATAGAGCGTTTTTCTTTGAACGAGCGTGTTCCCAGTGAAAATCTGCATAAGATAGACCTATTAAATCCTGTTAAATCGACAGTTTATTTTTAAAACTTTAAACGCGAATATCTCGGAAACGGTAAGAGATAGAGCGTTTTTCTTTGAACGAGCGTGTTCCCAGTGAAAATCTGCATAAGATAGACCTATTAAATCCTGTTAAATCGACAGTTTATTTTTAAAACTTTAAACGCGAATATCTCGGAAACGGTAAGAGATAGAGCGTTTTTCTTTGAACGAGCGTGTTCTCAGTGAAAATCTGCATAAGATAGACCTATTAAATCCTGTTAAATCGACAGTTTATTTTTAAAACTTTAAACGCGAATATCTCGGAAACGGTAAGAGATAGAGCGTTTTTCTTTGAACGAGCGTGTTCCCAGTGAAAATCTGCATAAGATAGACCTATTAAATCCTGTTAAATCGACAGTTTATTTTTAAAACTTTAAACGCGAATATCTCGGAAACGGTAAGAGATAGAGCGTTTTTCTTTGAACGAGCGTGTTCCCAGTGAAAATCTGCATAAGATAAACCTATTAAATCATGTTAAATCGACAGTTTATTTTTAAAACTTTAAACGCGAATATCTCGGAAACGGTAAGAGATAGAGCGTTTTTCTTTGAACGAGCGTGTTCCCAGTGAAAATCTGCATAAGATAGACCTATTAAATCGACAGTTTAATTTTAAAACTTTAAACGCGAATATCTCGGAAACGGTAAGAGATAGAGCGTTTTTCTTTGAACGAGCGTGTTCCCAGTGAAAATCTGCATAAGATAGACCTATTAAATCCTGTTAAATCAACAGTTTATTTTTAAAACTTTAAACGCGAATATCTCGGAAACGGTAAGAGATAGAGCGTTTTTCTTTGAACGAGCGTGTTCCCAGTGAAAATCTGCATAAGATAGACCTATTAAATCCTATTAAATCGACAGTTTATTTTTAAAACTTTAAACGCGAATATCTCGGAAACGGTAAGAGATAGAGCGTTTTTCTTTGAACGAGCGTGTTCCCAGTGAAAATCTGCATAAGATAGACCTATTAAATCCTGTTAAATCGACAGTTTATTTTTAAAACTTTAAACGCGAATATCTCGGAAACGGTAAGAGATAGAGCGTTTTTCTTTGAACGAGCGTGTTCCCAGTGAAAATCTGCATAAGATAGACCTATTAAATCCTGTTAAATCGACAGTTTATTTTTAAAACTTTAAACGCGAATATCTCGGAAACGGTAAGAGATTCAGCGTTTTTCTTTGAACGAGCGTGTTCCCAGTGAAAATCTGCATAAGATAGACCTATTAAATCCTGTTAAATCGACAGTTTATTTTTAAAACTTTAAGCGCGAATATCTCGGAAACGGTAAGAGATAGAGGGTTTTTCTTTGAACGAGCGTGTTCCCAGTGAAAATCTGCATAAGATAGACCTATTAAATCCTGTTAAATCGACAGTTTATATTTAAAACTTTAAACGCGAATATCTCGGAAACGGTAAGAGATAGAGCGTTTTTCTTTGAACGAGCGTGTTCCCAGTGAAAATCTGCATAAGATAGACCTATTAAATCCTGTTAAATCGACAGTTTATTTTTAAAACTTTAAACGCGAATATCTCGGAAACGGTAAGAGATAGAGCGTTTTTCTTTGAACGAGCGTGTTCCCAGTGAAAATCTGCATAAGATAGACCTATTAAATCCTGTTAAATCGACAGTTTATTTTTAAAACTTTAAACGCGAATATCTCGGAAACGGTAAGAGATAGAGCGTTTTTCTTTGAACGAGCGTGTTCCCAGTGAAAATCTGCATAAGATAGACCTATTAAATCCTGTTAAATCGACAGTTTATTTTTAAAACTTTAAACGCGAATATCTCGGAAACGGTAAGAGATAGAGCGTTTTTCTTTGAACGAGCGTGTTCCCAGTGAAAATCTGCATAAGATAGACCTATTAAATCCTGTTAAATCGACAGTTTATTTTTAAAACTTTAAACGCGAATATCTCGGAAACGGTAAGAGATAGAGCGTTTTTCTTTGAACGAGCGTGTTCCCAGTGAAAATCTGCATAAGATAGACCTATTAAATCCTGTTAAATCGACAGTTTATTTTTAAAACTTTAAACGCGAATATCTCGGAAACGGTAAGAGATAGAGCGTTTTTCTTTGAACGAGCGTGTTCCCAGTGAAAATCTGCATAAGATAGACCTATTAAATCCTGTTAAATCGACAGTTTAATTTTAAAACTTTAAACGCGAATATCTCGGAAACGGTAAGCTATAGAGCGTTTTTCTTTGAACGAGCGTGTTCCCAGTGAAAATCTGCATAAGATAGACCTATTAAATCCTGTTAAATCGACAGTTTATTTTTAAAACTTTAAACGCGAATATCTCGGAAACGGTAAGAGATAGAGCGTTTTTCTTTGAACGAGCGTCTTCCCAGTGAAAATCTGCATAAGATAGACCTATTAAATCCTGTTAAATCGACAGTTTATTTTTAAAACTTTAAACGCGAATATCTCGGAAACGGTAAGAGATAGAGCGTTTTTCTTTGAACGAGCGTGTTCCCAGTGAAAATCTGCATAAGATAGACCTATTAAATCCTGTTAAATCGACAGTTTATTTTTAAAACTTTAAACGCGAATATCTCGGAAACGGTAAGAGATAGAGCGTTTTTCTTTGAACGAGCGTGTTCCCAGTGAAAATCTGCATAAGATAGACCTATTAAATCCTGTTAAATCGACAGTTTATTTTTAAAACTTTAAACGCGAATATCTCGGAAACGGTAAGAGATAGAGCGTTTTTCTTTGAACGAGCGTGTTCCCAGTGAAAATCTGCATAAGATAGACCTATTAAATCCTGTTAAATCGACAGTTTAATTTTAAAACTTTAAACGCGAATATCTCGGAAACGGTAAGAGATAGAGCGTTTTTCTTTGAACGAGCGTGTTCCCAGTGAAAATCTGCATAAGATAGACCTATTAAATCCTGTTAAATCGACAGTTTATTTTTAAAACTTTAAACGCGAATATCTCGGAAACGGTAAGAGATAGAGCGTTTTTCTTTGAACGAGCGTGTTCCCAGTGAAAATCTGCATAAGATAGACCTATTAAATCCTGTTAAATCGACAGTTTATTTTTAAAACTTTAAACGCGAATATCTCGGAAACGGTAAGAGATAGAGCGTTTTTCTTTGAACGAGCGTGTTCCCAGTGAAAATCTGCATAAGATAGACCTATTAAATCCTGTTAAATCGACAGTTTATTTTTAAAACTTTAAACGCGAATATCTCGGAAACGGTAAGAGATAGAGCGTTTTTCTTTGAACGAGCGTGTTCCCAGTGAAAATCTGCATAAGATAGACCTATTAAATCCTGTTAAATCGACAGTTTATTTTTAAAACTTTAAACGCGAATATCTCGGAAACGGTAAGAGATAGAGCGTTTTTCTTTGAACGAGCGTGTTCCCAGTGAAAATCTGCATAAGATAGACCTATTAAATCCTGTTAAATCGACAGTTTATTTTTAAAACTTTAAACGCGAATATCTCGGAAACGGTAAGAGATAGAGCGTTTTTCTTTGAACGAGCGTGTTCCCAGTGAAAATCTGCATAAGATAGACCTATTAAATCCTGTTAAATCGACAGTTTATTTTTAAAACTTTAAACGCGAATATCTCGGAAACGGTAAGAGATAGAGCGTTTTTCTTTGAACGAGCGTGTTCTCAGTGAAAATCTGCATAAGATAGACCTATTAAATCCTGTTAAATCGACAGTTTATTTTTAAAACTTTAAACGCGAATATCTCGGGAACGGTAAGAGATAGAGCGTTTTTCTTTGAACGAGCGTGTTCCCAGTGAAAATCTGCATAAGATAGACCTATTAAATCCTGTTAAATCGACAGTTTATTTTTAAAACTTTAAACGCGAATATCTCGGAAACGGTAAGAGATAGAGCGTTTTTCTTTGAACGAGCGTGTTCCCAGTGAAAATCTGCATAAGATAGACCTATTAAATCCTGTTAAATCGACAGTTTATTTTTAAAACTTTAAACGCGAATATCTCGGAAACGGTAAGAGATAGAGCGTTTTTCTTTGAACGAGCGTGTTCCCAGTGAAAATCTGCATAAGATAGACCTATTAAATCCTGTTAAATCGACAGTTTATTTTTAAAACTTTAAACGCGAATATCTCGGAAACGGTAAGAGATAGAGCGTTTTTCTTTGAACGAGCGTGTTCCCAGTGAAAATCTGCATAAGATAGACCTATTAAATCCTGTTAAAACGACAGTTTATTTTTAAAACTTTAAACGCGAATATCTCGGAAACGGTAAGAGATAGAGCGTTTTTCTTTGAACGAGCGTGTTCCCAGTGAAAATCTGCATAAGATAGACCTATTAAATCCTGTTAAATCGACAGTTTATTTTTAAAACTTTAAACGCGAATATCTCGGAAACGGTAAGAGATAGAGCGTTTTTGTTTGAACGAGCGTGTTCCCAGTGAAAATCTGCATAAGATAGACCTATTAAATCCTGTTAAATCGACAGTTTATTTTTAAAACTTTAAACGCGAATATCTCGGAAACGGTAAGAGATAGAGCGTTTTTCTTTGAACGAGCGTGTTCCCAGTGAAAATCTGCATAAGATAGACCTATTAAATCCTGTTAAATCGACAGTTTATTTTCAAAACTTTAAACGCGAATATCTCGGAAACGGTAAGAGATAGAGCGTTTTTCTTTGAACGAGCGTGTTCCCAGTGAAAATCTGCATAAGATAGACCTATTAAATCCGGTTAAATCGACAGTTTATTTTTAAAACTTTAAACGCGAATATCTCGGAAACGGTAAGAGATAGAGCGTTTTTCTTTGAACGAGCGTGTTCCCAGTGAAAATCTGCATAAGATAGACCTATTAAATCCTGTTAAATCGACAGTTTATTTTTAAAACTTTAAACGCGAATATCTCGGAAACGGTAAGAGATAGAGCGTTTTTCTTTGAACGAGCGTGTTCCCAGTGAAAATCTGCATAAGATAGACCTATTAAATCCGGTTAAATCGACAGTTTATTATTAAAACTTTAAACGCGAATATCTCGGAAACGGTAAGAGATAGAGCGTTTTTCTTTGAACGAGCGTGTTCCCAGTGAAAATCTGCATAAGATAGACCTATTAAATCCTGTTAAATCGACAGTTTATTTTTAAAACTTTAAACGCGAATATCTCGGAAACGGTAAGAGATAGAGCGTTTTTCTTTGAACGAGCGTGTTCCCAGTGAAAATCTGCATAAGATAGACCTATTAAATCCTGTTAAATCGACAGTTTATTTTTAAAACTTTAAACGCGAATATCTCGGAAACGGTAAGAGATAGAGCGTTTTTCTTTGAACGAGCGTGTTCCCTGTGAAAATCTGCATAAGATAGACCTATTAAATCCTGTTAAATCGACAGTTTAATTTTAAAACTTTAAACGCGAATATCTCGGAAACGGTAAGAGATAGAGCGTTTTTCTTTGAACGAGCGTGTTCCCAGTGAAAATCTGCATAAGATAGACCTATTAAATCCTGTTAAATCGACAGTTTATTTTTAAAACTTTAAACGCGAATATCTCGGAAACGGTAAGAGATAGAGCGTTTTTCTTTGAACGAGCGTGTTCCCAGTGAAACTCTACCCTACTCTATTTCTCTGACACGCTCTCGCCGTTGAATTGTACGGTCGATATCCAAACGTTATTTCAATCACTGATATTTCTAAAGCGATATTAGTTGTGATCACTGCTACTGTAGAATAACAGTGATTAATAACTGCTACTGGATATATCGTTCATCTCCAGATTTATTCATTATAGTTGAGTTATTGACTTGAAGATGGCGCTACACATTTAAAATAAAGCGCCATCTTCACTGCAGCAGCTGAACTAGGTTCGTAAATGCCTTCCCTATCGACAGCAATATAAATTTATTTATTAACTTTAGTTCAGCTATTGACTTGAAGATGTCGGTATACATTTAAAATTATTATTTGAATTGCAATTTTTGTCAGGGAAAATTATATATATCAATAATTACATGATAAAATTGTAAATATAATGAGAAATTAAGATGTTTCTATCAAGTAATGTAAACCTGCAAATAATACATTTAAGCTAAACCATCGACTGTCTCCATTGTTGTCAAATATAATAATAATAGAATTCTTGGCAACGTAGGCGTCTTTGTACAATTAGGAACTGTCCTAATCTAAATGATCGAGTATAGCCATAGTTGCCAAAATAATAATAGTAGTGCCGGCAACGTTGGCGTTCGTACAATTAGGAAATGTCTTTACCTAAATGATCGAGTATAGCCATAGTTGCCAAAATAATAATAGTAGTGCCGGCAACGTTGGCGTTCGTACAATTAGGATCTGTCTTAACCTAAATCATCGACTGTCTCCATTGTTGTCTATAATGTAATACAAAGAAAAGTATAAGAACCAAGATGATAAAAAAACTAATAAAATCAAATGGCTGATACGTTTTTTGGTTTTGATAAACGTTAGTACATATGCTTTATTAATGTAATACATTCATAAAAAAAAATATTACAAATGTATTAAGTTTTGCACCGTACTTCTAAAATCAATTGCGTTTCGGTTTGTTGTTCTTTCTTTTTATTTTGATTTATTTATATATTTGAGCTGATCATACAAGCTGAATTAGTTAATTTCTGCCAAAAAGGAAGTACTGGTAATGCTAATTTGAATGGAACATTCAAGGTGGGTTTACATTAGTCAAGTGAGTTGATCAAATCACTTGAATTCGAGTGAATTGCATTCAATTACTTGTTTACACACTTGATCGACATGAATTCTATTCAGTTCATTTAAAATGGCGAAAGTAGTAGTACGCAAAGCTGTTCTCCATACAGTTTTAATTTTAATGAACAATTAGAAAAACAACGGAGAAGGAGAATAAGGGTTAGAGAGAGTGCTTCAAATAACCTCATACGTGAACTTAGAGTAGAAGATCCTACAAAAATTTTCTGCGAATGACTGACCAACAGCTCGACGAGTTATTAGCAAAAGTTGAAATCACAATTCATAAAGAAGATACTGCTATGCGATGCGTGAAGCTTTTTCTCCCAGGATAAAGCTGGAAATAACTCTGCGCTATTTAGCATCAGGAGATTCATTTAAAAGTCTGGAATATCTTTACAGAGTACCTAAGTGTACAATTTCATCTTTTTTGATAGAAACATTGGAAGTAATTTACGATGTGTGATCTAACCTCATCTTCTGTCATTTTATTGCCAAATTCTTCCATGTCACTTATTAATTTCCTGACACAGCAGTTCCTCTAGCATCTCTATTTTTATATGCACTACTTTTCGTATTCCACAGACACTCATGTTTTTCATATACAATGATAAATTTGCAGGACTTCTCCTCCAACCATCTACTTGCCGCCATTTTAAACAGCTGTTTTCCCTTCAATTCAACATAAAAAGTTAAACATGTTTCAACTCGGAATCCATTCAATTCACTTGATCAACTGAAATGAATGAAGGGGTTTAGATGTTCAATTCACATTCACTTCACTTGAATTCAACTGACTTGATCAACTCACTTGATTAATGTAAACCCACCATTAGGATCAAAATATTTAGGTTAAGTCGTCAATTGAAGTAGTTTTATGTTGTATAAGTACTTTGTTTTAGCATGGGGATCATATGTTATCAACGGACGAAGTTGACTGCATAGAAACTGAGGAAGAAGAATACGATGCTTTAAATGACGAAACATTTGATGCTACTGAAGATTGGGAGCAGCAACATGAACAGTTAGCAGAAATCGCAGAAAGTTCTAGGCACTCTGAACACATAGGCATGTATTATTTCAGATTGAAGTAGTTGTTCGCTTTAAATGTATTGAAATAATTAATATTTATATTGTAGGAAATTCCATATCTCGATTGGTTTTGAACGATTCGGATGATTGGGTTGTTAAAAATTCAAATGAAGATGAAAATCTTTTTGAATACCTTAATTTATTTACCAATTTGCAAGAAATATTTATTTTAGGTGGAGGTAGAGCCTGAAATTAGGTCACAGAATCTGAAAACACATAATAACATAACTCCTTTTACAACACAAAATGTAACTCCAAATTCTGTTCCCAAAAACATTTAAACAGTTGAAGAATTGGAACGGGGACTTTTGAATAATAGGATTCCTACAAGTCAGTTGGTATAAAATAATGAATTTGGTAAGAGCTGGGCAATTACTTTCAAATAGTAATTAATTACAATTACAAAGTACAAGAGATTAAGAAAAGAATTTTTCTTCTAATTACAATTACATTTGTTTTTTTCTGTTATTAGTCTTTTGTTGTATATAATGTAAAAATTGGAACTTAAAATAGGAAATGGGAAAGAAATCAACTATATTCCAACACACCTGTAGAAAAAACAACTTATGCAATTTATTATATAAAAAACAAAACAAATAAAGCAACTATCCAAGTATAACATAAAATATGTGATTACAATAATTAGTAACAAAAAATTGCACCATAAAACTAGGGATGAAAATAAGGTAATTTAGGGTACATTACTTACCCTGGGGTGACAAATTTGGGGTAGTATAAGGGATCATATGTATTTCCTCAAAATTATTGCTACTAAAATAATTATTAAACCAGGAAATGTCACGCGTATCATTTCACACATTTTGTAGTGTATTTTTGTATGCAGTGCTCTTGTTAAAGGCTGGTTTTACATAATAACATTTCAACCCCATTTTATGCTTTTTTTTTCCAATTTTTTTAAAATATCTTACTGTTTAGTTCTAAAATAATATTATTCTTATTGAAGAAGACAAAAAAAAAATGACTTGAAATTGAAATTTTCCATAAAAATCAGGGGCTAGTTTTTAAACAAAGCGCTGTAAAGGTAACATATACCTTAAATCAACTTTTTTTCACCTTCGGAAAGTATTGAAATAAATACCTTTTATTGTTACATTCAATATAAAATAGTAAAACATTTGGTATTGTTGGTTGGATGATTCAAAATGATCGTTTAACTGTATATTTTGTTGCTTTTCATTGAATTAATTGGAAAAGTAATTTGTGATTGAACTTTTAAAAAACTAAAAGTATTTAAATACAAATTACAAATACTTCACGATTTTTCAACCAATTACAATTACAAATTACTTGAAAAGGCAAAGGAATTAATTACTAATTACAATTACTGATTTCTAAATTAATTTGTAATTGCTAATTCCTTTTTGTAAAGTAATTGCCCAGCTCTGATAGGTACCAGTGTTAAAGCCAAACGGGACAATTAGATTATGTGCAGACTATAAAGTAACAATAAATAAATATTTAGAAGATTTTAATTACCCATTACCGACAATAGAAACACTGTTCACAACTTTACAGGTGGACAGGAATATACGAAGTTAGATTTCTTAACGGCCTATAATCAATTAGAACTAGATAAATCAACAAAACAATTGTTAGCATGGAGCACTCGTAAATGTATTTATGTAGTAAATAGGTTACCGTATGGGACGAAACCGGCTTGTCAGATTTTTCAACGAATTGTAGAAAAATGTTTGCAGGGGGTAAGAGGAGTAATCAATTTCTTAGACGATATTGTAGTAACTGGTAAGAATAAGCAAGAGCATTTGGAAAATTTGGAACAGGTATTTACAAGATTGAATGAGGCAGGATTTATTTTGAATTTAAAGAAGTGTACATTTTTTGCCAACGAGATAAAGTACATATTTGGGTTTTATTATTCATGCTCAAGCTATTAAGAAAGATCCATCTAAATTTGCAGCTATAATACACACTCCAAGGCCAAAGCATGTAAGTCAGTTACTTGCATTTTTGGGCATGATAAATTATTACGGGCGATTTATAGAAAATCTATCGGATTTGTTGGCGCCGTTGTATAATTTACTAAAGAAAAATGTTAAATTTATATGGTTGTGTGCTACTACATATGAGTTACCGGACGGATCTGAGAGACCTATAGCGTTTGGCTCAAGAGTATTAAATTCGGCGGAGAAACGATACTCTATGATTCATAAAGAAGCCTTAGCAATATACTGGGGTGTTCGT